>CAJNIZ010021968.1:23504-50470 GCA_905231905.1 Symbiodinium pilosum
TTCTAGCACTTCGCGAACCCGCTTAACAGCCTTCGAGCTACGAAATGCGCATTTTTGCCCAGTTTCGCGCATCCGCCATACCAAACCAATCAAAAAATGTGCTTAAACGCACGGCCCCTTAGGGGCGCCGTAACCTGGTTCATGCATATAGAATGGTTAGCCCTGTGCTCCTCACATACATACAAGAGTCCAGCTTGCTGAGTATCCTCAGGTTTCCAGTTAGCATCGGTGCACACGAGCTTTTTTCATGAAAAAACAGTGTTTTGCATTTTTGTTTGGTTGCCCTGCGGGATTTCAATCCGTAATCAGGCAATATGAGTGCAAACAGGACGGTTGTCATCTTCTCAAAGGTCTCAAGGACTTGTTGTTGCTTCGGGCTAACATTTGTTTTTGTTCCTGCCGCTTCTGAGGTTTCAGAGTTTGGGGCGATGAGGGTGGTACGCACGTTGCGGCGAGGCTTTAGAGTCAGGTCAGCCATTGCCCAGAGGTGAAGCCAAGGTGTTGTTGTAGATAACAGAGGATAACAGCTACAGAGACGCTGCAAAAATAAAGTTGGCTTAAACATCGTTAGTCGAAAGCAAAGGAAAACCCAAATGTAAACAGGGGTAAAAGCGTCAGAAGGTTCATTTGTTGTTCAGTTGGCAGTTATCTAGTTGTTTGCAGCTGCTATTTTTACTAATGTTTTTAGTTGTTTGTCCAACTAATTGTCCGGTTCGGCGAACCCTTGCCCCAGATGGACCAAACATGGAGATTGGGAACGCCAAAAAGCTACGTGGAAGGCTGAAATAACGTCAACTAAATGCAACATGGCAACTTACAGAAGAATAGCAACAAAATGGAACAAAACCACTGATTAGGTGTTGTTTCTTTTGTGATTGTTTTCTGCTGGCTCTTGTTTAAACAATCATTTCTGGCCACGTCTGGGGCATCCTCATTGTAGATTCAAAAAAGCTCAGGAAAGTTTTATGTCCTTTCAACGTTTCCGTATAGTTGTCCCAACAACCACGCTCTAGCCTTACTCATTCGAACTACCAAAATTTTGCGATGTTTTTGGGTCCTTACTTATAGCACTCCCACATTCCCCCGCAAAAATGTACGCTCTAGGGTTGGTCTAGGGTTTAGGGCAAGGCTTGCTCTGGTGTTTCTGAAGGCTATCCCCTAAACCTTTTGGGGTCTGGGTTTAGGTTCCAAACTCCCAAAATCCGGCTGAGGCTACCCTAAACCACAAACCCCAGGCCACCTATACGGGGATTTTCCTCGACACTCGGAGCCGTGAGGCTCTGATCGACTTCTGCGCACCTTGGTTCTTCATCCAGCGCCGTAACCCCAACTTAGTAGGCGTTTATAGGAATGATATAATCAGGGTTATGGGGCTTCATAGTAAAGATGGAAAACAAAAAGCTGCTACATGGTAGTTTTGTCAGTCCTGCCTGTTTTGCCTGTTTTGGCGGGTTTTCGTCCGAGATTTGCATGGTACTTTGTAGGGCATGTTCCACAAAAGCTTTATAGGACAACCAGGCTCCAGGGTTTTGAGTGTTCAGGGTTGGGGCGTATAAGTTTGAAGTTTAAGTTTTATGGTTTAAGGCTTATGTCCTTCCCCTTTTTGGGGGTTGTGTCCTACATGTGTGTGAGATCGGTGAGTTGTCGGACATACTCCACAAAAGGTAGGACATCCAGGGTCCAGGTAGGGCTTGATTGTTGATGGGATTAAATAAGGCTGAGATTTAAGGTTTACGCTTTAGTGTTCAAGGTTGTGAGTTGTGGGTTGTCCGAATACCTGAATAATGTGTACTTAGACTGCAAACGTATGCTTAAAGAACGGCCCAAATTCCATGTTATTCTATTCTGTCCTTTTCTGTTCTATTTGTTCTATTCTGTTCAAGTACTCGGACCTTGACGGTTCTGGGTGAACCCAATCATGACATATTCATCGCAAAGCCTAAGCTACAGATACAACTGTTCAGATGCGCAGAATTCCCCTAAACCTTAAACCCTAAACATAAGGGAACCCATGACCCTCCAGGTTTCCTATGGTTCCCTACTCTCCCCCCCGCCCCCCAAATACTACCCCTCCTCCCCAAGGTTGCCCCTTAATCTGCCCTCAGCATCGCTAAATAGGCTTAGCTCAGCGGAAACCTAGCTGGGGGTGTTAGTACAGAGGGGGGGGATAGAGGAACCCATGAAGGTAACTTTCAGGACTTTGTCACCCTTTTAGAAACCACAAAGGCGTGCTTCAGGGGGAGAGCCTGTAAGATCTGGGAAGGTCTTTTGGCTGAAAGGATCTCACTGAATCCCGCCTAAACCCTACCCGTATTGAGCTTAGACCCCGGGAAAAAGTAAAGAAACCAAAGCACTAAGGTACACAGCCTTTTTTTGTAGGTACATAGGAACTCCCCCGAAAGAGGAGGCCTCAAATTTATGCTAGGAACCCCAAGATACCCTAGGGCTCCAGTTACCATAATAATGGGTTCTGGGTTCTATATGCCCTATCCTCAAATAGCCCAGTAACCTACCATTGAAGTAACTGGCCCTAAACCCTAAACCCTAACTGAGGTAAACCCTAACTTGAGGCCGGAGACCTCGAGCCCAAAACCTAAACGCCTTTAGGGTTCTATTAGGTTTTAGGGTTTTTGGTTTGGGGTTTAGGGCTTAGGGGGTCTTTGGGGTTCAATTTCCTGGTTTAGGGTTTATCGGAGGGCTCAAAAGGTGGGGTAAAGGAAGGTGGGCTATGGGAAATAAGCCCCAATATTGTAGAGTATATACAAGGGATCCTTTAACCCACCTAGCTTCATCCCACCTGTTGAGCCCCCGGAGTTTAAGGTAGCAATCTCACCAAGCCCCAACCCTTCAGCTGTAAACAAGAAGTCCACACCCACGCTCCGCCAAAGTAGCCTGGAATAGGGTTTATAGGGTTTAGGTTAGAGAGGCAGTAGCCTTTCTGTGGCCCATGTACAGATTGCGTGTCAGTTTGCAGAAGCATAGGCCCCGAACACCCAGACATGCGATCCTTCTTGGAAGGTCAGCGGGGCTTAGTAAGTAGGTTAATCACCCCTCATAACCCGCAGATAGCCGCATAGTAGCCCTAGTTATCCCCATTATTAACCTGCTTACTGAGCCTCCCTGACCCTCTAAGTAGACCCTAAATCTTCCATGAGCTGCTTCCGCAAAATTACACAATAAGGACACAATGTAGGGCTTAGTGGCTTAGTGTTTGGAATAAGGGTCAGGAAATTGAAGCTGGCACGGAACCTGAGTGCCTTCTTGGATTTTTAGAATACAGGGAAGCCTGAAAATTGCCCTACCATTCCCTAAGAACCCTTATATGTTTACAGTAGAATGCACGAAGCCCTGTTCTAGTTGCTTTGGTTTCTACCTTGCTCAGGCAAGCACTATCCCTGGAGGAGTACCGCACCGGTGGACTCAATTCTGCGATCACATGACGCAGCTGAGCGGAATTTGAGCAAGCAACTGAGACGGGAGTGTTTCCATAAACAGTTTCCCCTTATACACCCAAATATATGCTGCAATCTGTTTATAGGACTCCCGCCGGAAACAAGAACCCTTAACCCCAACTGTTGGAAACCCCCACATGGTAGTGTTTTAAGGGAGCGCACATTGGAACACCCAAGTAGGGAGAACATTGCGTTTATCAGAGATGAGAGGTTTTAGGGTTTAGGGGGTTTGGGGTTCAGGGGTTCAGGGTCTTAGAGGTTTTTGACAAGGATTGCTTTCCCTAAGGGTCCAAGGACCCAAATAATAGGGTTCCAGGGCCCAAATACTACACTATCAATGGTATCTGGGACCTGAAACACTATTATTTGGGTCCTTGGACTCTTAGGGTTTGATGAAGTCCTAGATGCCTTCTCCCAGGCAAGAATCCTTTCGAAAGGGTGGATTGAAGAGCACACGATGGCAAGGACCCAACCGAAATTCCAGCTTCTGGTACCTAGGAGCCTCAGAACACGGCACGAACAAATTCATTTGTTTTACGATGGATCTGATTAATTCAAGGGGCTTGGGGGTTGAGACATCCGGGGTGCTGGGAACCTAGAGTTCAGGGCCAGGGAGCCCTCATATACATAAGGGACAGTACTTCGAACCTATAATACACGGGGGTATATGAGTTACATACGTGTTGATATCACTCCCCCAAAGGGTCCATGTAGGTATGTGGTATATACTTGGGCCGTAAAGTAGGTATATAGGAACCCCTTTGGACCCTAAGTATATACCATGTACCTACATGGACCCTTTGGGTCCAGGGTCAGGGTTTTGCAAGAGTCTCACCTTGAGTCCCGTGATTCTGTCAGGCTGGTGTAGGGGTATAGGGTTTAGGGTTTAGGCATGCCGAAGTGTGCGGTTGCTTCGGTTTCGGTCATGTCGACGCCAGAGGTAAGTAGAACGCTCATTCCGGGGGTATGTATGAAAGTTATGGACGGGCAGTAAGCGATGTTGTGTGTGTATTTTTTGATGAGCTGGTTAGGTTGGTCCTCTAGGTACCTATTCAACGGATTTTCGTTTTCCGTGGCAGTGGCACGGCAATTACCTCATATATTCATGTGTTATTTGCGCGGCACATCCTCGCAACTGTCGGGGGCTTCATGGGGGGGAAAAAGAGTTTCCAAGGGACATTTTACAAGGTGTGCGTCCGGTTTCAAGATACCCGACTGTATACTACAACTGTTTTGTTTGTACCTCTTCCCTGCAAAAGGAATATGACAGACGACCTGACCATGGCCTAAGTGCTTTCGGAGTCCCTCCAACTACCTAGCTCCTGAATGAAAGACTATGAACAACAGACCCATTGCCGCAGCAGAACACTCCACATCCAGAATTGTGTAACATAAGCCCAGTATCTTCCGATAGCTGGGCGGATCTTCAAGGAGCTAGAAAGTAGAACGCCAAGGGGTTTCTACAAACTACCCAGTTCTGCTTTCTAGATCCTCGCAGGGTCTGGGATTATACCTCTAGCATCCTAGTGGTACCCCGATGCTTGATATTGAAAATCTTAAAGAGCTTGATTACCTGATAACCTTGGGAATTATGTGTATCTAGTAGCCTAAATTCATAAAGGGTTTTTCACGTCTGCAGTATTTTCAGGAAGCGCCATAGATTCTGCCCTGCCCTGATTCTGCAGAGGATTTGTGTTGGGGCCCTGTCCAATCCCAAGACGGAGGACTACCGCTCAGTCGCCGACCCTTGGTGCCACAGAAGCTTTAGGGTTTAGGGGTTTAGGGTTTACAGGTTTAGGGTTTAGGGATATTTGAAATCATGGGCTCCTAGTATGGATTAACTATTAACCCTGGGATCCTTACATACCTACTGCTATATACCCTTTCTACACCCCTCAGGGTGCCTAGAATCCCCCTGAAAGGCCTTAGCCCCCTTTTTAGGGAACTAAGTTAGGGGCCCATAGGCAAGGCAGGAGCCCCGTACTAGGGGCTCATGCTCAGGACTGTACCCTGGGGCTCTAAGTCGAAAAAACCGCCCACACATTGGGCCCTAAAGTCTGTAAATGGTACCTAGCTTGGGTTTTTTGAAGTTCGAAACAACCCTAAAAGTAAACTATACCTTAGGCCTCTCAGAAGCTCATAGCACGTACGATTTCAGACCATTACGGCCCACTGTAGATAAAGTATCCTTAGTCTTATCGCCCCAGGGCTAGTCTTACCCTAAGGGTCCAAGTCTTTGATAAGCATATACTTGCCCAAAACCTGTACTACAATTACTATTACCAAAATCCTAAGTGCCCCTAAACCCTCTGCCCAATGATTGGGTACTTGGACCCTTAGAGCTTGGATTCGATTGCCAAGGACACTGTGCAGAGGCAAATCGCCAAGTATCGGGAGGGCCAGGCGAGGTCTAAACCTGAAACTCAAAATCCTAAGCCATGAGTAGGGTTTAGGGTTTGGGTTTTAGGGTTTAGTGTTTAGGGTTTATGGTGTGGGGTTTAGGGTTTAGGGTTTAGGGGTTGGGGTTTAGGGTTTGGGGGTTGCGTGTTGGGGTTTGGGGTTTGGGGGTTGCGTGCTGGGGTTTGGGGTTTAGGGTTTAGGGTTTGGGGTGTAGGGTTTACCCTAGATCCCTATACCCTGAACCCTAGAATCGCAGGTTCTTCTGAAAACCGAAGACGACTATGAGCCCGTCAATCGATGGTGGGAGCGAGAGGACTGACCTAGGATTTTAGGGCGCAGGGTTTCGGGGCTTAAGGGTTCAGGGATTACGGGATTTCGGATTTCTCGGATTTTGGCTTAAAGGATCGGGATTTTAGGGAGGAGTTAGAGGTTTGGGAAGTATGGTTCGTGGTTCAGGGATGCAGGGTTTAGGATGGAAAGTTTAAGTTTTACATTAGCCTAGTTTTTTTGTAGGGTCCTATAGTACAGAATTTATAGGGAACCTACAGAAAAGTAGGTTTTGGCAGGTTAATCGAAGCTTTGGGTGTCGGATCTAGCCGCAAGGCAGTTACTGGAGGGGTGGGGGTGGGGGGCGGTTCGCAGTGGAGGGACGTTGTATGAACAATATTCGATCCATGAGCTATAGTCTAAACTGCTTAAAGTGGGTTATATAGGGGAGTACTATAGGGCTTATTTAGGGGTATACTAGAAGTTTAGACTATAGCTCATGTAGGGTTCGTGGAGCTATTGAAAAGGTTTATTATAGGGCTTATGTCAACTAGAGTAACAGCCCCCAAAACAGCAATTTATAGGGCCTAAGCATACCTACAATAACCCCGTGTGGTACCCATTACTTGTTGGGGCATTGACCCTATTCTCATAGGGATTCTTTTTGAAAAGTAGTTTATCCTAGAGCTCCCAGCTATCTATATAGTAGGCTACTGGGCCATGTAACTATAGGCCACCCTAAGCCCCAAAACCCTAAACCCTAAACCCTAATTCTGGCTTTTGGGACTTGGGAGATAGAACATTCTTGCTGCGACCGTCAGGATCTAGCTAGGCTCTGCTAAGGTAGGAGGTGCTTTTTAGGGTTTGGGGTTTAGGGTTCACTGAGGACACTGGCTATAAACGTCCCGTGGGGGAAGTCCTTGTTGCAAGTTCGGACCCTCAGCGGGAAGTCTTGCGCGAGCATTCGGCTCAGACGTTGAGATCTTATTGTCTTAGGGTCTGCCCTATATATAGGGCCGGTATGTGGTCCGTTGAGATCTTAGGGTCTGCCCTATATATAGGGCCGGTATGTGGTTCTTGTTTTCTCAGCATGCAATTATCCGCAGTAGGTCCAATAATGAACCCCTCACCCTAAACCCTCAGCATTGAGACCATTTTATCCCCAAGCCCATAAATTAACCGTGTGGTATACGGCTGTGGTTTGCAGTGTCATGGGGACTTAGTAAGTAGGTTAAGAACCCTGCTAAGCCATACAAACCCTAAACCCTTAAACCCTAAACCCTAAACCCCTAAACCGTAAACCCTAAACCTTAACCATGTGAAACTTCTCCGGACCCAGGCCGGTACACGAATGGAGAGTTTACATGTGCTGACCTGGGGTCATGTGAACTATAGTCTAAACTCCTTAAAGGGGGATATATAGGGGATTATATACGGGACTACTATACAACTAATTAAGCGGGATACCAGGAGTTTAGACTATAGCTCATGTGGGCTATACCGTCGTAGGAGCTCCACTTGAAAGTTGTGAGATCCAAGTAGCGGAATGTAGGTAAGATTTATAGACTTTAGGGCCCAATGTAGGTATTATTTGTTTGCTTGGATCTCTAGGGTTCAGGCTTATAAAATGACTCTCAAGCCTGGCAATCTTGAGGGCCTAAAGGGTTTAGGCATTAGGGTTAGAGTTTTATTAGGGTTTAGGGTTCAGTGTCAATTAGGGTTCAGAGTTCTATTAGTGTTGTGGGTGAGTTAGTGCTAGTTAGGGCTAAGTGTATTAGGGTTTTATCGGGGTTAAGGGTTTAGGGTTTTACTGAGGTTTAGGGTTTAGGGCTATGCTCGTTGACTCAGGCACGGCGTTCGTTGAGAATTCGCAAAAGTATCTGCGTGTCGCACAAGATTTCAGTGCGGATGGTCTGCGGATGGTCTGCGGCTGCAGAGCAAAGCAGATGAAGTAGATAAAGAGGCGAGTGATGCGTGATGGCCAATGGCATCCCCACGATTTCGCTTTGCTTTTGAACGAGTTCAGCAGGTACTCCTGGGCAGAGGCACTGAACCCATCCTGATCCAAAGACGCTAAGACCAAAAGGCCCTAAAAACCCCAAAACCCCAAACCCTAAGCCCTCACCCTAAATGAGCCATAGTCTAAACTCCTAGTACCCCCTTTTATAACCCGCATAGTAGTCTCCTATATAATCCTTTATATAGCCTCTTTTAAGAAGTTTAGACTCCTGGTATCCCCCTGTATAACCCCCACAGAACACATGGGCTTTGGACGCCAACATTCGGAAAGACTTGTCTTTTGAAGATAAGGCTCTGTCAAACTGGAGGAATGAATCATTGAAGCTATAGTC
Organism: Symbiodinium pilosum; assembly: GCA_905231905.1. Lineage (NCBI taxonomy): Eukaryota > Dinophyceae > Suessiales > Symbiodiniaceae > Symbiodinium > Symbiodinium pilosum. The sequence goes on from CAJNIZ010021968.1 coordinate 31,975, forward strand.
TAAGCTCCTTAGAGGGGTGTGTATAGGGGATGATGTAGGGGGCGACTACGGGGGTTATTAAGGGGATACTAGGAGGCTAGACTAAGGCTCAAATTGGGTTGGGGCTCAGGGTGTAGGGGTGGTACCTGGCAATGCAAAACCGACGTCTGCAGGACCCTCTGATCATAGAGTCCTCACGAAGGCCCTAAGGGTCCAAAGACCCAAATGATAGGGCTTTTGGGCCCATATGCCATCAATGAATTTGGGCCTTAAAACCCTCTTATTCGGGTCCTCAGACCTTTAGGGGGATACAACTCCGCAGTGGGCATGTCTCATTTTCTAGGTCATGAAGGCCCGAAAGCCCTGGAATTAGTCACGCCAGTAGCCCCCTAGATTCAATATAGGGTTGAGGGTTTAGTGCTTAGGGCTTAATATCCCCCAATCTATATGGGCGATTACGTGGAATATGTCGTAGTATGAGGTGTTTAAACCAGGAGAAAACGATTGCTTGCCTGAATGTAGGCAGGTCTCTAAACCCTAAACCCCTGAATGTAAGCAGGGTGAGAGCTGCGTCATTGTGCAGGATGGCGCTGAAAGTGGCAAGCGAGGAGCTAAGAAGTGGGCGTCTCGCCAGCATGAGCCCTATAGGGCGGTTTGGGGTCTAGAGGTTTCCTGGAGCGACCAAAGTACCCACAAAAAGGGCTTTGTACCGAGTATTATTTTGGTATCTTGACCTTTTTGAGGTATCAGGTTACTCTACGTAAGCCACGTAAGTCCTAAGCCCGAGTCTTTCACATTGCTATGTTCGACACTTGCTGCTCGTCTTCGCCTTCTGTACAGCACACCCACCTCTTCATAGCTGATATACTGCCTATAAATAAGTGCACCCCCGCGGTGCAGGGTTTAGGGTTTATAGTGTAATTGGGGTCTGGGGTTTGTGTAGGGTATAGCATTCATATAGCTGTATTGTACTGGGAGTATAGATTATCAGGGGATACCGCAAACCTTACATCTTAAACTTAGAGAGGATTTGTTGGGGGAGAACGAGTTGTGGCTTTGGTGGCACATGTGATAGATTGGGGAGACCATACAGGGTTTGGTGTAGGGTCCTAGCTTACGTTCGTTGTCTTGCATTCAACCAGCCAGCAAAAGCATAGCAGCCTGTAACAAGACCATCGACTGCTTTGTCTTATACACCCTGCGCTAGGCTTGGTTGGCTGGATCGCTCAGAGCATGTATTGCGAGGCCTTAAACCCTGAACCCAAAACCCCAACCCCCACACCCTCACCCTTAAAACCCTGAACCCTGAACCCGAAACCCCAACCCCTGCTTCCTCACCAGTAAACCCTAAACCCGGAACCCTGGACTCCAAGCCTCAAAACCGTGTGTGCACTAGGCGACACGGCCCTCCAACTACCCCGTAGCATGGCGGAAACGCCCGCTGCTAGGGACCCTATGACCCTTGAAGCCCTTGAAATTAAACCCGATTTAAGGACCCTTCTTGTTAGTGGTTTGGGTGTTGGGCGAGTGGGTCTGGGGGGCAGTGGAAGCCCAAACGCTCTCCACGAACTACAATGGACCCATTTGTTGGCCAACATAGCATAGACTTTGGGGTAGTTCGGGGAAGGGTACACTCTCAAACCATAAAGGGCGGGCAATAATCTCAGGTTTCGCGGGGGTGGTTACGGTTGCCATACAATCCTTTCCCCCTAATCATAGCCACCTGGCCCCCGAATGCACTGGGGGGGGGGAACATCTAAGTCTAGGGTATCATTAGGGGGCTTGGGGAGACACTAGCAAGGAGGTTGTCATACACACATGTGGTGCATTTCAGTGTCTAAGGCTTGGAGTTGAGGTTTTAGTTCGGGTCTTGGAGGGCTGCCTTGTGGTATGGCATCAAGCTTTACATAGAATAGCTCAGAAGGTCATACAAAAAGGGTTTGTATGTGACAACCTGCAATGTGTTGGAACGCACAAAAATTAGCAGCTGTCAATACCGGCCTGGCTCAACGTTTGAAAATGCAGGAAGCGTTGTTGACGCGATCTCTCTTCGTGACCCGTAAATTACATTATGCTATGGTGGATACAGAAAATTCTCCCACCACTTAAGCACTAGGATCAGAATCGACTGACAGTCTGATGGTTCAGGTTAGATGAGGTGGTGCAAGATTCCCTCCATCCACATTACTGTACTGTCCTTAGGAATTATTTTTAGCTTTTACTATACTATAACCTCAAGGAAATATGAAAAAGCATACTATTTTTTTAGTATAAGTCTAGGGAAACTACAGATTAGTTTTGAAAGGTGAGAGGAGCAAGACACTCCAAAGTGTCGATCCCAAACTCACTTCCAAAAAGCCCCAAACAAGAGTGCTGCCCATAGGGGCGTGCGTGCACATCTATCGATGACACATATGCAGATGACAGGTATGCACATATACATATATTCATAGTTATTTCTATGTATTCATTTACTTATCTAGATTTACATATACATAGTTATGCATGTGCATATGTACATATGTACAGCTGCAGTTGGATTTGCGGACGCTGCGCTTAACTCCTAAACTCGAACCCTTCCTGTTCGGCACAGTTCCCATTCCCAGGACACCTTCGAACACCATGGCCTGCTGTTCGCACCCGAGCCTGGGCTAAGGGCTTCGGGAATTAGGATATAGGGGGTAGGGCTTAAGATTTAGAGTTTAGGGCCTTGAGGGTTTAGGATTTACCGTTTAGGGCTTGGGGTTGAGAGGGTTTGAAGATTTAGTGTTTAGGGCCTTTGAGTTTGGGATTTAGGGTTTCAGGTAGTGTTCGTGAAGGCGAGAATGGGCGCTGACACGCAGGGCTAGACTGGAGATGGCTGTAGTCTTGGTGCAGTTCTCCAAGATTCCAGCCACACGCCCTCAATGTGAGTTCCTACCTGTTTCCTACTTCCTTGGGGGCTCAGAGTGTATATAACAGGTATGTAAGAAAACTAGGGTTAACCGCCAATACCATACGCTGGTGGTACCAAGCTTTCATTTAATCGAGCACCAAGGATAATTCCAAGAGTATATGGAGAATCGCCGCAAATTTAGGGTTTAGGGTTCACGTTCGGTGACTAGTCTAATTTGGCAGGGAACACCCATGAATCCTAAACCCTGTTCTCAAGCCTGGATCTTTGAGCTTGACATTTTTGCGGCTGATCGCACGCGCGATGAAAGTGACACATCCTTTACCAATTCTGAGAACTGCGAAGTTCAGAACTCCCTGGGCATCCAAAGAGCCACATGTCGGTGCCATTTATAGACTTTGGGACCTTTTTGTTGACATTGAGCTGGGACACGATGAAACCTTAAACCCTAAATTCTAACCGATAGATCCCTGAAACCCTAAAGCCTACTCCCCGACACTTAGAGCCCTAGGTATACAGGGGCTATACTGAAGAATCGAATGGAAAAACATGAATAACAAGATGGAAGCAACTATGAATTCCCAGGCTGGGCTGCCAACTTTAACAACCTAATTCCTGCCTGGTACTTAAGCCCTAAACCCTTAACCCTAAACCCTAAACTCAAATCCCCGCAGCTGCAAGCTCCCAACCCAGCATCCCACCCAGAGGTTCACGAGTAAGTAAGACTACCGTTAGGTGGGCTTGTAACCCTACTTACCGACTTCTGTAGGGTCCTCTAAGCCCCAAAGAGAGTCTGAACGCAAGGATTACGAGCCGCACAAGGTCCCTCTCATCTACGACGCGTGGACACATTTTTCTGGTTAAGGGGGTTTAGAAGGTTTGGGAATTACAGGGTCTTGGCTTACAGCTGGGTTTCGGGCGGCTGAAGGTCTTGGGAGCTAGGTTTTGCCCACGGGCCCAGAGATGAGGCACTTAGGTACCGAGCGCCATTGATGATGTTCTTTTTTTCACAGACTTCTGGATCAGCACTAGGGATCCTTCATGCTTTTTGGGGTATGGGACGCCTTATAACTATGTAAGAAGAATCTTTCTAATGCAATGTGGGCTAAAACTTGGGTACTTACTGATGGCCTAGGGTTTAGGGTTTAGAACTTGGGGCTTTGGTTGAGTTCTCAAAAAGTTTCCCTCAGCGCGTTCAAAAAGGTTCTTGCTGTTCGGTGACACAAAACCAGAGTTCTGGGGAATATTCCTCGCCAGACTAAAGTCCTGGGGCTCCAGTTATAAGATAATGGTTTCTAGGTTTTATATGGGAGTTTCCCAGAAAAAAAGGGTGTTGGGGTCCCCCTATTTTGGGAAACTACATATACCCAACGGCTACATAGCCTGTTAGCCTTTTCTTCAGGCAAGTGGGAGCCCTAGGGAAACATTGTTTGCGTTCCTAGACCCTCGAAAAGAGCCGAAGACCTAGGATAGCATGGAGAATTGTATATGAGGTACTGTCAATATTGGCCTTGTAACAGTAGACAGGGGTCCTTCTTATAGTTTAGTAAAGTCCTTAATATATCCTTACTGGATAAGGAAGCCATGTCCATTAAACAATGTAGGAGATATGGACTGTAGCTCTTATAATATAGTCCCAATCAATGAGGAAGCCATGTACACTACACAATGTAGGAGATGTGGAATGTAGCTCTTATGTTTTTTTTTATTGTGTATGGTAGTCTGACAGAATTAGCGTCATTTTTGTGTGTTCTGTATAACAAGTCCCCTAATATTTGGGTGGCCCAGAAAGGAATCAGAATTAGCAGATCTCTTTCCAGATCCTCCTGGCGTGTCTGGGCGGCCACCCCGGCCCATTATAGGGTCGCGGTACGCTAAACCCCAAACCCTAAACCGTACACCTTAATGTGATTTTGGGGCTTGTTATGCTAGAAAGCTTGCCCTGAGGGGTCCAGTATCCAACTGCCACATACCTTCCCGCAACCTCTTTTGAACTCCACTGCAATTACTGCTACCCAAATCCCAGGTATTTGTTTCATGGGTCACGAGCATTCTCAGGGCTATGCCGCAGCTCCCAGACTCTAAACCCTAGACCCTAGGGCCCAGTGGGTTCGGTCATATGGAACGAACTATAGCTGTCAGTGTTTGACGACATTTGGGGCATTATAAAGCTTACATACTTTTGATTAAAATGGCCCACTCACTGAACCCTAAGCCCCCAACCTTAAACCCTAAACCCCAAATCCCTAACCCCGAAGCCAGTTAAAAACCCGCAAAACCGACTCCCTAATCCCCCCACCCAAACCTTACGCATGAACCTGCCATTCACGACCCAGGATGGCGAGCGAATCGAACTCCCTCCAGAGGCGGAGGAGATCGCCTACTATTGGACCTCAGCACCCTGGTTTGGGGTTTGGGAGTGGTGTGCGTGTGGGTTCCTAAACCCATTCACGCAGCCCCTGTACGGTTACACGCGTCTCCCGAAAAAATCTACGTAGACCGTATTTACGGCCAGTTGGGGTCCTGGTCACGTTTGGGGTAAAGGTTTAATGTGTGGAGCTTTATAGGCACAGAAGTTTAGTTTTCGCGTTGGCGAATTGGTTGTGGGTGAAAGTTCGGAGTTTTGGGATTATAGAAACTGTGCTTCAGGGTTTAAATTAGGATTCTTGGTTCAGGGTTTAGGTCCGGATTTGCTGTTAGTCCTTCCTCCTGATTTCACTTAGTCCCTCCCGCCCGTGAGCCTAAAGCGTATATACCATGCCGTAGGCCAATTGCTGAACCCTAGGCCCTAAGCATTTAACCCTATGCATCTTTCAGATCATCGCGAGATGTTCTCCATGGACCTTGCCCTGGGTATTTCCCTCTTTACTTGATTTAAACATTACATGTTCAGTGGGCTTAGGGTTTAGGCCTTTGGGAACCCTAAAGCCACCCCAAAGTGGTCTCTCTTGGGGTCGTAACTATAAAATCCTAAGCCCTAAGACCTACTATCGGAGGCCTGTGGATTTGGCATAGCACTTGACAGAAGGGCTTTGACTTTAGACCCCATGCCTTGTTCCATCCTCAGAAGGCGTTCGAAAGTTTGACGCTTAGCCCTAAATCCTATGTATATATATATATATATAATGGACACATATATTAACCCTAAACCCCGAGGCCTAAACCCCACACCCTGATCGGACGGGCGCCGAAAACAGCAGGTAAAAGGCACGCCTTACGAAACCAAGAACATCTTCATCAAGATGCTCGGCTGCAATCGCAAAGCAAGGGTAGGTTTCAGGGTTTGTTTTTAGGTTTAAGACTGCGGTCTCTAGGTTACAGCCAGGACATCCCCGGACCTCCAAATAATCAAAGGGTGAGTCTGTGGGCTTGCCAAACGGAACCGCCTTATCGGGATGAAGATTGCAAGACAAAGCTGATGATAGCCATGAAGCTGCGCAGCTGGCACAAGTTGGCAGGGATATGCACCAGCGTAATAACGCAAATGCTTGCTGGGGCTCTTTCTTCACGTGATGGTGCAGTTTCCAGGTGTACCTTGAGATAGTAGCTCCTGATGCCTGCAAGGCCTTTGTTCCGGAAGAGAACCATGTATGCACGCATGTACTGTGGATTTGGCATACCTGACAGTTCGGGGTGTTATGGATAAGGGCATGGGAATAGCACTTAAGTAGCGGTAGTAGGAGCCACGACAAATATTTCACAACTGCTCAAAGTGCAATCCCTGTATTTCCATTCTTGCAACCCACAACCAACCAGCCAGCTTCATGAGCATCAGCTCCAAATCCTCCCTCCAAACCACCAGCCAACAGTCAGATGCATGAGCATGAGATGATTTTTCTTCCAAACCACAACCAACAAGCCAGCATCATAAGCATCTGTTGCAAAACCTATTTTCCAAACCGCCACCGAATCGCCAACATCGCGGGCCCAGCTGGTAAGTTTCGTTCTAACCCGCAACCAGACAACCAGCATCTTGAGCATTAGCTGGAAACTTCCTATTCCAAACCATCACGAACAGCCAGCATCATCGGCATCATCCAACAGCCAGCATCATGAGCATCACCTGCAAACCATCGTTCCCAACTACCAGCGAACAGCCAGCATCATAAGCTTCAGCTGGAAACCCTTTTTGCAAATCACCCCCCAGAGAGCCAGGACCATGAGCATAAGCTGGGACTTTCCCTAACAGCCAACATCATGAGCATCAGCTGGAACCCTTTTTTCAGAGCGCGCACGAACATCCGGCATCATGAGCATCAGTTGGACACCGTTTCGAAAACACAGAAAGTAGGACCAGCACAGCATCCTCAGCATCATGAGCATCAGCCGGGAGCCTTGTTCTCAATCACCACTGAGCACCCTGCATCAGAAGCATCAGCTGGACCACCCAGCATCATGAGCATCAGCTGCAAATCTTGTTTCCAGGCCACATCCGAACAGCCAGGAATGTGAGCATCAGCTGGAAACCTGTTTTCCAAAAGCTTGAACATCCTTTCTCCCATCCACCTCGCCCAGTTGTTAGGTTGTCAGCATGATGAGCGACACCTTTTTTGCCAATCCAGCACCAAACACCCGGCAGCGTCACCATCAACAGGAATCCTTCCTTGCCCAGCAGTAGTCTTATGAGCATCAGCCCACACAACTTTGGAAAGTGCACAGCTGCGGCACTAAGGAACTTTTGGAAAACCTTCAAAGAGGTTTTGCCCAAAAACTCCCAGATCAAGGACTGCGGCTTTAAAGCTTATGTTTGTGCATGGGTTCAGAGCACTATGAAGTTGATACTTCAGGGTGCTGGGGTTTTCAGGCTTATGTGTTGACGAGGTTTAAGGGTTTAGGACAGGATGTGGTCAGGGCCCCCAGAATGCTTCCGTACTTTCAGAAAGATTCGGGTTTGCATCCTGGACACTGGCTTTGCGCGGTCGCGTGCACCCTCTCCCCAGCTGACGTGGAACTCCGGGCAGTCGTACATAGGCCTTAGGTGAAAAACCTTCTTCATTGGCCCCTTTGGCGACTCCATGTTTCATTGGGCGAATGGATATGGGAATCCGCTTGCCGCGGAAACTGCGTTTCTGAGCAATTGTGACAAGTAGCCATCTCTAATTAAGACTGCTGTTCCTGAAGGTCGAAACAAGGACAACTAATTTACCTTGCAACAGCTCTGTTGTCGCCCAAATGATAGTTTCCACACATGCAGGGACTTCCTACAGACCCCCGATGCGCTCTAATGCGTATACGAAGCGGGAATAGGGAATATGGCGTCCACGCAAGGTTTTATTGGGGCCATGAGAGGTCTACAGGCGTGCACCATTGTTGCAGAACTTCACAGTCTGTGTAGCTAGTTGTTGTGTGTTGAAGGCATTACATTGGTACGTTCTCTAGCAGGATCGTTAAGAACAGCTTGGTGCTGACCCTTTTACAGGTGCAAGCCTGTGAATGCACTGTTGGCGTGATAGGCACTTGTAGAACAGAAGCAGTTTTTTTGTGGATGAGAAGATTGGTGCCTTACCCTAAGGCTCAAAATTGCCCAAAATTTTTCTTTAGTATGGTCCTTGGGCCACAAAAGCCTCAACATATGAGTCCTTAGAGCCTGAGGGTTATTGCATACTAGCGGGACAAAGGCCCGCGTGAGGATGGATTTCCAGGATTCCGGTGGAGCTAGGACTCTCGAATTTTGGTGGCACACTCCGTCCTATTTTAATTGCACGGGCTTAGGGTTTAGGGTTTAGGGCAGTTTCCATTTTCTTTTCCATTATCCCCATACATCCCAATACATTCCTTATTATAATGTCGTAGTTTCCATTTTCATTATCCCTATACAGACGCAATATATTCCCTATTATGATGTATCAGTCTCCATTTTCTTTTCCAGAACCCCCATATTATAACCCCTAAATATACGCTGTCATAGTGTAGCACTGTATTTCTGAACACTAAACCCTAAAGCCCCCTAAACCCTAAACCTAAACCCAACCCCAAACCGTAAACCCCAAAGCCTCGGTACAAGATCCTTGAGCCTTGTAAGTCCCCATGACCCTCCAAGTAGTCTTCTCTCCTTATTCTCATACAGTTAACTTTGCGATGGTATACCAGACCCCTAAACTGTATTCCAGTCACCTTGACATACCTTGACCCCTACAGAACCCCCAAGGCACCAAACGCTGTAGCTGCCTCCCTGTACAGGACTTTACGAAATGTGACTTCACTTTGATGGCCGCGACTTGGAGGAGGAAAGAAGGATTGAGGGTCAAGGGCTGACGACTTGAGGCAGGGGCCTCCAGCCTAAGGAAATCACACGTGGGTAGCTTCCCGCATATGAGCTTAACCCCTGTCTTCCTGTATAAGCCTCATGCATGCAAGCACTACGTAGGGGTACCCACCTGCTGGTAATTCCTTGCCTGGAAAGCTCGCATTGGGAAACCAAAAGGAGCAGCCAAACATGGGTTTTGCCTTTCTGGTTGTCAGTGGCAACTGGCGGACTGGGAAAGACGTTGGAAACTACACTCCTATGAAATGTACAGGGCTACCACAGGGATCAAGTCCTCGCACTTCCTACCTGCCGGCAAGGTCGTGTAAGCGGTCTGTCCCTACGTGACTCGCTCATCTAAGACATGGGGTTGATATAAAACGGTCCTGCGGGGAGATTATTCAGGGTTCCTGTAGGTCTATTAGGCTAAGGGTGTGTGTTTTTTGGCGCGTCAGGACTGACGAAAGAAATGGAAGCTGGATGTCCGCGAAACATACCTCAAACATACCCCCGAAACATACCCTCGAATCATACCAGTCTGAGTAGATACAAGCATTATTCCTTCATGGCTCTCATATGAGCTATAGTCTAAACTGCTAAACGGCTCATTACATAGGGACCATTATAGGTTTGACTAAGGGGATGCTAGGAGTTTAGACTATCGCTCATACAGCCTCAGCCTAATATTCAACAAAATCCTTCTCTAAACGTTCAACGCTCTCTACATGAATCCCCTACCCTCAGTCAATAATCAATCATAACCCTCCCCACCCAGCCCCCGCCATCATTTCCCATTGTGTCCCACAATGTTCAACTAGGAATCCTAAACCCTCAACCCTAGATAAGGTAGGACCTATGCTTGCTAGCCCTCGAGATCTGGCATGAGATCCGCAAGCCTTAGAGGTGCAGGGTTGAGGACTTAGGCGCCTACATGTCTCAAGCCATCTAGAACCCCAAACCCTACAACCCCAAGCCTTAAAATCCTGAGCCACGAGGGGTTTTGTCCAAGGATCCAAGCTTTAAATCCTGAGCCACGAGGGGTTTTGTCCAAGGATTACCGTGAAGCAGAGCGCCAGAAGCGCTTGAATCGCACCAAGGAAGAGAAGGACGGAGAGGGCTACGTGGTTCTGGATTACTTAAACTTATCGGTTGAGGGATTATAGGTTAGGGTCTAGGAGATTAGGTTCATAGGTTCTAGGTTAGGTCGCAACCCAGGCTATGCTGAGGCATCAAGTACATTCTTATTTTTTAGGAGAACTTACAAGGGGGCCCTAGACCTTAAGCCCTAAGCCCTTAACCTTTTGGAGAACAAAAGTATACCGGGGATCCCTATCAACTTGCTGGTTCTTAGTAGGGTTCAGGGTGTAGGGGTTTAGGGTTTAGGGGTTTAGGGTTTAGGGTTTAGGGGTTTAGGGGTTTAGGGTTTAGTGTTTAGGGTTTAGTAGCGGAAGGAGGAATGATGGCTAGCGTAGGGTTTAACATACTCCCCGACAAGGTAGAAGCAGCCCTGCCCCCTAAACCCTACACCCTAAATCATAAAGCCTAAAGCAGTGAATTTTCTTGTCCATTCTTCCAGTCTGTTCTGTTTACCAACCAGCGCATTTAGGTTTTAGGATTGGGGGGTTAGGGTTCAGCGGGCCAAACCATTGGGCCCACGTCTGACCCCACCCACATAGAAGCGTTTGCAGACATTCTCACGCCAGAAAGGACTCATTTCAGGTTTGCGTTTACAAGGAATTGTCCGGGGCTTAAGGCTTCAGTCTGGGTGCAGGGTCTATTGTTGGGGGTTGTACTTGCCCTGGACTTCAAAGTGCCTTTAAACCGTGTCCTCGAAAACGTGCTTTGAAACCACGCATCCTTTTGCGTGTTGCGCGATCACTGAAAGGTTCATTTGACCTGTCAACCACTTATAACACAGCCTATAACCATACTTACAGTTTGGGCAGCCTCTACAAGGCCACTTAGGGGTCGTTATAAGCCCAGTTTTAAGTAGTTGCTGTCCTGTGAATTTCCAAGTATCTGAAAAGGAGGCGGAGAAGGCCAAGAACGCCAAGGAGACGGAGTGGTGACTTGGACCTCTGGTGATCATCACGGGTTGCCCTGCTACCCCCCTCTATACTACTCCCCCTAGGTTCCCCCCCTTAAGTAAGGTTACTTAAGGATAATTGGGCCTAATTCAGGTTAATTGAGGGGGAACCCAGGGGGCTCGTATAGAGGGAGGTAGTAAGGAAACCCATGAGATCCTCACCTTTTCATTGCATGTGGGCACCCTGAAACCCCACACCCTACAGCACAACACCTTCTACATGGACCTCAACATTAGACAGGAGAAGAACCACCCCCCCCCCCCGTTTAGGATACAGATACCCTGAATCCTAAACCCAAAACCCTAAGCCCTAAACCCTAAACCCTAAGTATAACTTCTTCAAGCTCCTTTAGGGCCATGATTTCTCCTTGAAGCCCCATATGAGCCATATTCGAAACTCCTTACAGGGGTTAAAAAGGGTTTAGGGTTGAGGGTCTAAACTCCGGGGAAATTATGGAGGGGAGCTTAATAGGCGTTATCCAAGGGGATACTAGGAGTTTAGACTATGGCTCATATGGGGGTTCTGTGTTAGTTCGGGGGAGAGGAAGCACTACATAATCCCAGGTTCCATTTGATTGTCCGTTGTCTTTTCCATGTGATTCCCTATTTAGTTAGGCCTTAATCCCCATATACCCCCTATAACAGCCTTACAGCCCCTTTTGGGGGAGCCCTCAACCCTTAAACCGCTAAACCCTCAACCTCTCAACCCTCAACCCCTCAACCCTAAACCCCTAAAACCTAAACCACTCGACCCCTAAACCCTAACCCCGTAAACCGCAAACCCGTAAACCCTTAAACCCTAAACCTTTAAACCTTAAGCCTTAAATTCAGGTACAGCTTTGCCATCGTCAACGGCGTGCGTGAGAAGCTGGGCAACTACAAGCTGGAGCCGTGCTTTGCCTGCAGGGGCGGTCATAATCTTAGGAAAAGGTGTGGGGTTTGGGGTTTAGAGTTAGGGTTTTTTGGGAGTTGAGGGTTGAGCTTCAGGAGGACGCTTAACAAGGATCCCAGTAGGCTGTGGAGGAGGAGGCTTCCTGGTTGTATAGGGGGTATATAGGCACCATGTAGGGGGTTGCATCAGGGTATGGGCTCGAAACCCCCTAAACCCTAAGCCCCAGACCCTAAACCCTTCCAGGGATCCCTCCTGAAAGCCCTCGAGATTATCAATACTAGAGTCCAGGGCTTAGGGCTTAGGGCCAAACAAAACCCCCAAGCCACCAAACACTGACCCCTTTATGGTAGTTTACATAAATTGGGGGAACCCATCATGGGTCCCCAGATGCTATAATCTTTATTAAGGGCAGTCCGAAAAAGTGACGCCAATTTTTTGGAAACCCCCAAACCCCTGTATACCCCTCTATAACTTTATAGTAGATCCAATGGAACCCTCTCGGCGGGACCCCAAACTTCTGGAAACGTTTTTTGTAACTCCTGTTTCAATGCGCCTTAAATCCTAGTCCCCATATGAAGGATTGTAGTATTTTGTGGTTTATATTGAGGTCTCCTACTTACGGAACTACTGTATGTGCGTATATATATATATATATATTTGTATGCACATAAATCCCTGTATAAACCCTAAGCCCTGAACCCTAAACTCTTACCCTAAACCCGAAGCCCTGAACCCCAAACCCTATAAACCCCTAAACCCTAAACCCTAAAGCCTAAACCCCAAAGCCTAAACCCGAAAAAGAGGCCACAGCTCTTCCGTGGCCGCGGCGAGCACCCGAAGCAAGGCAGCGAAAAGACCTATTTTGAGTCTAGTGTTTAGAGCTTATATAGTCAAGAGTTAGGGTTAGGCTTTAATTATAACCCCGCTCCCTTAAGCCTAACTAACCCTAAACAGGCTTAATTGAGAGGGGACCTTGGGTGTTGTATAGAGGCAGGTGGTTAGGTAATCCAGAAGTTTATGGTTTGTTGGCTTACACTTAAGGCTAAGCCAATAACCCCAAACCAAGGCGCCTCTCCTTCAGTAACCCCATGGTCCCGCAAAGCAAGCATGTATGTAGGTGCCCCAAGATGCAATGAGTCGACTCTCGCGCTTTGGGTTTAGGGTCTTGGGGTGTGGGGCTTAGGGTTCAGGTTTCAGGGTTTAGGGTTCAGGCTTAGGGTCCGGGTGTGTAGGGCTTAGAATCCGGGGTTGCAGGGTGCAGGGCTTCCGGCTTAAGGTTTGGGATTTAGGGCTTGGAGTTCAGGCTTGAGGCTGAGGGTTTGGGTTTAATGTAAGGCTTTAATTGTCAGACTTTAGGGTTTGGGGATGGGCATAGGTTTCAGGATGTACTTTGTGGGCCCCTTGAAGGACACTGGCACCCCCAAGCTGGCGGCGAGCTATGCCTTCTCTTGGGGTTTAGGGTTCAGTGTTTAGGGTTTATAAGGGTTTAGGATTTAGGGTTTACCTGGAGAGTCAGGGGGACTGAGGGTCGAGGGTTCAGAGTTTCACAAAAAATCACAATTATATCTCTTATTAGCCTACTTACTAAGCCCGTTGACCGTCCAAACTGGCCTTGCATCAGCTGCTTTGCCTCCTGTCCATGATGATAGCACGGGGTCAGGGTTTGGGTTTCTATAGCGCCAAAAGAACCCCAAACTCTTCATGCCATGAATGCTACTGCTTCCCCCCCACCCAATTGAAGAATCAGTGCAACTCAGGCCCCACAGCCAAAATGCTTTGCACTTCGAGACATGAACCCTAAACGATTTTTTTGAGGGAAACTAAACCCTTTATAAAGGAATACACCCTTAGTCATATAAACGATCCGAATTTCATCAAGGGTAGTTCCCCAGCCCTAAGCCCTAAACCCGAAGCCCTAAATCCAAAGCTTCTACAATAGACCCCAATCTTTCCTTCAGGGTCCAAGGACCCAAATAATAGGGTTTCAGCGCCCAAATACAATTGATGTTATAGTACTTGGGCCATAAAACCCTATTAGTTGGGTCCTTGGACCCGAAACCCTAAACCCTATATATCCCCTAGAGCCCCTTCAAAGGAACCCTATTATTTGGGTGCTTAGACCCCAAGCTTCGGCAGGGCTGCTGAAGAAGCGGACATTCCCGGAGAGCGTGACGCTGAACATCGGCGAGACGGCTTGCGTGCCAAAGGCAGGGATGGCTTTTAGGGTTTAGGTGTTTTTAGGGTTTCTAGGGACTATGGTTTAGTGGTTTAGGCTTTTTTAAGTTAGGGTTTAGGGTTTAGGGTTCAGTGGTTGAGTGTTGCATGCGTACATATGAGCACCATGAAATTTTAGCTTGTTTGGGGCCTGGCTATTGAAGGCTGCATGTGACATGTGGTTTCAGAGGTTAGGGTTCCGGCCTACGGGCCGTAGGGCCTAGGGCTAAGGTTTTAGGGTTTCAGGTTCAGGGTCGAGCCCTAGACCCTAAACTAATTCTAAACCCTAAACCCATTTTCCTGAAACGGTGCTTCAGCTGTCCTGGCTGCTCAAGGCATGGGCCCTTAGCTTAGTTAATATGTGGGTTTTTTGGTTATCCCAGGATATCCCAGGGATCCAGGTATACCACGAAAGTTCGGGTTTAGGCCTTGAGGTTACCGACAGTGGGCCCTACAGTCTGTAAATATTACCTACATGGGGCCATTTGGATCTGTAGCGTGTGGTTTAGGGTTGATATTTGGACTTTGAATTGACGGGTTTCAGCTTTGGATCTAGGGTTAGTTTTTGTGGCTTAGGGTAGACTACCCAAAGCCGCGCCCTAAACCCTGACCCACTCCAAAGCTTACCGGAGCCACGGACGTCAGTCGGAAGTCTGAAAGCGGAAGGACTTTGGCGCAACGCATCGGATCCATTGCAAAACATAAGCGTGCATACACAGATGGACACATACGTACATATATGCATACGTACAGACATCCCCAAACCCCTAAACCCTAACCCAAGGCTCAAGATAGCCCAATATGGTATGGTCTTTGGGCTAGAGCCTTACCCTAAAAATCCAAGGACCCAAAAAATGGGGTTTTAGGGTCCAAATACTGTACTATGAATGGTGTTTGGGCCCTAAACCCCTATTATTTGGGTCCTTGGACCCTTAAGGTTAGCACAAGCCCTGGACCACAGAAGCGTCACGATGAGAGATTTGATATTCGCATGCTGGCCAGACCCAGAAAAGGGTTTGGGTTTAGGGATTGGGGTCTAGGGACTAGGGTCTAGGGTTTAGGGTCTAAACTCCTTAAAGAGGGTCATATAGGGGATTACATGGGGTTAGGATTCAGATTCTTTTTTTGTGCCCTCACCTGTAAAACCTGGAGTAACCGAAAAGGTGCATGATGTAGTACGTACCAACATTAGGGTCCTAGATTCCTTGTATAATTATGGTGAAGGTACCTCAAGCAGACGTCAAAATGATATTGGTATGTATTTTAACGGCGCTACATGGCCCTGAACTTCATGGTTTCGCACGCTGGAGAGCAAGGCAAGTGTCTTTCTAGGGATTTTTTGGGGTGTTCCACGTTAGACATTAAGCCCTGAATCCTAAACCGTGGGTGTCGCGCAGTCCATGTCTTTGTGAGGTTTGGAACCATTGTGGCTGAAGTAAATCTTGCATCACCTGACATGAGCTATAATCTAAAGTCTTCCAAAGCAGTTATATAGGAGATTATCTGTATAGGAGAATGCTATAGGGGTATTAGGGGGATACTAGGAGTTTAGACAATGGCTCACATCCCCAATACTCCTGAAATTGCAGCATAATGCGCCTAATGTACCTTGCACCGCAGAAAAGGGGCCAAATGCACGTCATACCCTAGGGAGTACGCCCTAAGGCTCCAAATGCTCAATATTTACATGCTTTCCCAAGACCTGTACTAGAGCTAGTCTTACCCGGATCCCACGTACTCAAATATTGGGTACTTAGACTCTTTGTCTTCGGGTTCCCAAGAGATGCAAGATTTCCTCCATCCACCCAAGACGCTTAAACCCAACCCTCCATATCCCCGTATGAGCTCTTGTCTAAACGCCTTCAAAGGGGGTGATGTAGGGGAGTATTATAGGGGTTATTCAGGGGGAGTCGCGGAATTTAGGCGATAGCTCATGTCTCCCGACGTATGCCTACCGGGGGCCTGTAGGGAACAAGGGAGTATCATCCCAATATCATCCCTATAGTATTATACCTTTATTCCCTACTTACCCCCAGTAAGGTAAGGGCCCTTTTTTGATTTTCTCCATCCACCGAAGGTCATCGGAATGCCGGGCCACGCTTGGCGCGACGTGGTGCATGAAAATGCTGTGCAGTGGCGACTTGCCCTAAAGGTTTTGGGAGTTGTTTCTTACGGTTTTTTGGTGTAGGATTTCAGGATTGGAGAGCTCTTCAAGGCTTTCCGTAAAATGCCTTTTTGTAGGATTGAAAAAAGCTCCATTATGGGAGGACAAGGCGGGTCGTATGGGACAGGGTTTAGGGTTTAGGGTTCGGACATGGATATGAGATACTGTGAATATGAGGGTTACCAAGGGACCACGGAGAGTGGGCGAATATTGACTTGTAGCCCATATGCTACCCACGCTAGAGGGTTGACTTGGAGGGTCATGGGGACTTAGCAAGTAGCTGAATTACCATTATGAGCCATATCGTAAGCCCAAGTATCCTCATCATTTAACGTACTTTCTAAGTCCCCATAACCCTCCAAGCAGGGTTTAGGGTAAGCTTCAGGATGTCCAAGACGTGCATTGCCCAAATTCGAAGTTCACAGTGCCGCAACGTCAGACTGCTGCTTGCGCATGGTAAGTCTGACTTTAACGACTTCCAAGTTCTTTGTAGGGAATAAATGAATGTACTAATTACATATACATATAAGCTATAGTCTAAACTCCTTAAAGGGGGTAATATAGGGGAGTATTAACAGGGGTTATTCACGGTGATACTAGGAGCTTAGACTATATATAGCTTTTTTATGGTCTATATAGGGGTTATATTTTCTTATAAACTACTAAATGAGAACCAGCAAGTTGAAACGGAGGCCAAGAGTTGCCTATTTTGCAGTGTGCGATGGAAAGTCCTGGTCCACATCCACAGAAAGTACTCGATCTTGACTAACACAAAGCCGTAAAACCTATACCCTAAACCCCATACCCTAAGCCCCTACGCGGCATCCAGCAAGGATTGCCAGTTTTGAGGATGGCCTCCTCGCTGAATCCAAGTATGCCGCCGAGCTGCACTTGGACTGGGTTTAGGGTCCAGGGTTTCAGGGTTTAGGGTTTCATGGTTTTATAGGGGTTTGAGAGTTTAGGGTTTCGGGTTTCAGGGTTTAGGGTTCAGGGTTCAAGTCCATGCTTTGAACACCTGGGATGATCTTTAACCCCAATAAGTCAAGAGATCCTCCATGAAGTCGAAGCTTTGTTCAGGCCCTTTCCCCTAACCCCTTAAAGCCTGGTGCGTGGGCTGAATCCTAACTCGTACTCAAGGGGCGTATGCCGTATTCACGGGATGTTGGGTTCAAGCGAAAAATTCTAAATTAGATGGAAACGTGGGTTATATCGGGGATTACCGGGAGAAATGCCGACATTTGCATACTTGTGGTACAGGGTACCTTAGACTTCAGCGTGATATTCTTATTTTTAGGCACCATGCTTTAAAGAGTTTTTGCATCTTCGCTGGCTAGCACGACAGGCGTTTTCTGTGTCACATATAGGGTATGGAGTTTCCGGAAAAGGAGTGCCCCCATAATAAGGGTTCTAGTGCTTCAGGGTCTATCTTAGGTTTCCCCGAGTTACGGAAAGGGTTGCGATATCGCTTCTTGGACAATTTCAAAACCATCCTGAACATTCCATGCGCAACTCTGCATGGGATCTGGTATTCATTTTGCCAAATTCATGCCAAGCATGCAGCCATTCGAAATGACAGGCTACCTGCACCAATTTTTGACTCTCAAGCTTAAAGTGCCTTTATGTTTAAAGTCCCCCTTAAGTAGATAGAATACGGGATATATGGAGATCTTATGATCGTTATGGTCAAATCCATATTCTATTCACTTAAGGGGGACTATAACCTTAGACCCTAATAGGGTTTAGGGTTCCCCCATCTTCCTGCTCAAGCAGCCCCAAAAAGTCTGCAGGAAGCTGTTCTGAAGAAGGCCAAAACCCCCCACCCTAAACTGGGTTGGCCTTTGGGAGACTTAAATATGTTCCCTACTTGGTTTCATAAGGACCCTATGTACTAACATTTTTCAAAAGGGTCCCAAACCCTAGGGCTCCATGTCTACAAAATAATACCTACATTGGGCCCCAAAGTCCATAAATATGACCTACATTGGGCTATAATATTTTTCAAAGGGTTCCAAAGGTCAACCAAG
>CAJNIZ010021968.1:65267-78115 GCA_905231905.1 Symbiodinium pilosum
TGTCTGTGTGTGTGTGTGTGTGTATAAGGTTCCCTAGGAATATTCGTGAGTGTTTAGATTCGGTGTTTCAATTTGTGGTCCACAAATCAAACCATGGTCCACTCTTCTAACTCTTCGCCAAAGAAGAACAACCCAAAGACTAGCTACATAGGAGCCACTGGACAAACGATTACTGGGGTATTCCTGGGAATTTTATAATGAGCCATTATCCCAATACCCTAAACCCTAAACCCTAATTAGCCATAAACCAAATAACGCTTATAAGACCCCCCAAATCTACCCGGTTCCATCTCATTCCTCTTTTGATGGTTCGTTAGATTCTCCATTCTTGGGGTAATATACTCATATGTGTGGTTGTCAAAATTATGGTCACTTTTTTGGGTACCCTCAATATTAGGTGCCGTATTATAATAGGGATCCAAAAAGGGACCATAATTTTGACAACCACCCATATATATATATATAAATCAACTCATATGTGCATATGTATATATTTGTTTTTATTTCTTCATGTTTTCAGGGGGACGCTTAAACCTATCCCGAGCCTTAATTGGCTACCCAAGGAGTGAGCTGAACAAATTCGAGGTCGCCAAGCGCTCCTCTTTTTCACAGGCTAGGGGTGTTCAGGGTTTAGGGTGTAGAGCTCCTGAGGGCTCAGGGTCTAGGGTTTAGGGTTTAGGGTTCGTCATGGGTTCCCTACTACCACCCCCTCCCCCCCATACCACCCCCTTCAGGTTCCTCCCATAACTAAGGTTATTCAGTGATAGTGAGAATTAAACCTAATTGAGGTTATTTAACGGGCACCCAGGGGAGGTAGTATAGAGGGGGGTAGTAGGAGAACCATCTTCTCAGTCTAAGGCATTTAGGAATGAGGGTCTCTGCTGGCTGTAATGTCCTTTTTGTTTTTGTGTCCGTTCATATATACATGCACCATTAAATGAGGACCTCGTGGTTCTCCGATAACCAAGAATTCTCCAAAAAAATCCAAAACTACCTATACTTAGAGAAGGTTCCACATCATTGTCAATTTGCCCGTGGCAAAGCGCAACACCCAAAACGCTGAACGGTGGCCTCTATGCAAACAGTCTCAACATGGCTTTACGTGTCTTAGAGTTCAGCATATGCATGGTGCGGGAGGGCTGTGGGGGATGCCTAGCAACACGCACTTGTCAAAATCCGAACGTCCCCAAGATTACCTATATATTCAGAGAGATCCCCACATAATGTTCAAGAACACTCTCGTCAAAAATGTTACTATCGAACATGCATCCAAGTTTCGCCATCGCCAGAACCATGCCTGTAGTCCCTTCAAAAATTGTCTGCCATTTGGTGATCTGCTCAACCGGTCCGTATACCTTCGTGCATGATTTTAGGGTTTAGGGTGTGGGGCTGCAGTGGGAGTGGGAAAAAAGTAAGATATGTCGCAATACTGTTGGGCGTCTATAGGGATCGAGATATTTACAGGGATCCGTCCCCATCTTGGCCTAAGCGCCAGTGACCGACTAAATCCTGACTAGTACTCATTGCTTTTGTTGTGTCACTTTGGCCTGAATTCCTGCTCTTCCTGGGGAGAGATTTGTTATGGGTTCCGTAAATCACCAGTCCTCACCCCGCCGAAATCAAGCCTAGCTAAGCCGGAATCTCGGGCGGTATCTTATTGGGGCCTTAATATTAGGCTCTCTATTGTAATCCCTATTACCCAGAGGGTCCAAGTACCTAATAATTAGGTACCTTGGGTTTTGGGAATAGTAATTATAGTACAGGTTTTGGGTAAGTATATGATTATTAGGTACTTGGACCCTTAGGGTTAAGGATGGGGGATATCTACATTAGCTACAGCAGTTCCAGGAGCAGCTCCTACAGTTTTACAATGACGCCAACCGTCAAGTGGCGATCCTTTGCCGCTGGAGCGCGTTGGTTTCTGGCTTCGGTTTGGGTGTTGGGTTTAGGGGGTAGGGCGTTTAGGGTTTAGGGTCTAGGGTTTTAAGGCTTTTGGGTTCAGCGCTGAGGCCTTAAGGGCTTAGGGCTTAGGGTTTTGCGGTTTAGGGCCCATTGAGCCCGAAAGTGGACACTTCTGCTGTGGTTTTCAATTTTGTGGGAGCCTTTCCTCACTTACATGTTTACTGCGGCTGAAAAAGCTGTATGGTTTCAGGACCCTAAACCCTCAAAGCTAAACCCTGAACCCTGAATCCTGGACCCTGCAGATTGCCAGATGGCTCAGGGAAGTTGGGTGGGGCCTACTTGGGCCGGCAGAATTCGAGTACCTAGATGCTTGCGTAGGTCTTGCGAAGTTCCTCAAACTACCACAAGACATCTATGCCCTAAACCTGCACCCTGAAATCTCTGAAATCTAAATCCCCTATAAACCGAAAACGCATGAACAAGTCAGAAACTTAGACGCTCACCCCTAATTGAAGCCGTAAACCCCCGCTTGGAACGCAAGAAAAGAGATTGTACACCTCAATCGCTTCGCCATAGAGCCCGCTTATATCCAATGTGGATCCAAACTTTCCTGCGGAACCTAAGGGAAACCCCGAAACCCAGTGATACAACCTATATTCTCTTCATACCCAACGCCCCCAAACCCCCAAACCCTAGACCCTACTTCCCAATCTCGTTTAATTTAAGCCCTTCAAAGGATTCTGAAGAGCCCCCACGTTTTCAGAACCGCCCTAAACCCTAAACCCTAAACCACACCCTAAACCTCCAACCCTAAACCCAAAGACAAGGTAATCACCAGAAAGCCGAGTCGAAGGGGCATGCTCAGGCAGGATGCATGTGCCCAAGGGTCCAAACTTGCAGTTTATGGTTTATAGGGTTCAGGGTTCTAGTACTTAATATTCACCAGAACCTTTAGTGGAGTCACTAGGACTCAAGCCTAAAGTACCCAAATATTAGGTTCTTCGACCCTAAGGTTTTGAGGGGCGGTTTCAGATATGGGCGCGCCAGGATTTGGCTGTCAGACGTATCGGGTGTTTAGGTTTGGGCCTTGCCATTATGGCCTGTACAAGGGCAATTGCACACAACTCAATGACACCTAAGAGCAAGCATGCGGATTAGGGCTCAGGGTTGAGGATTGTTCCGGATGTTGATAGCCTAAACCGTAAACCCTAAACCCAGTAGCCTCGGAGAAGCCGCAGAAGCAGTCTGAAGCAGGCCCTAATTAAGGGCTGTATTTTCACTTCACTGCCTGCAAGCACCTAGAGTGGCTTAGGTTGCCACAATGTGGGTATACCATGTGGGGATCTATAAGGGGGGCCTTTGTTTGTGGAAACTCTAACATGGCGGCCCGGAAAGGCCAAGTAGTAAGGAATGCCAGTCTTCCCTCCAAAACCGTGAACCTTGAGCACTTAACCCCCAAACCCTGAACCCTAAATTCTTTCCGGGCTTCATGCTTGTTGGGCAGCGAAGAGTTTAAGTGCAGAGAAGAGGTCATGTTGAAGGGTTCGAGTTGGCAATGCAAGTTTGGCTTAGAGTATAGGTATTAGGGATAAGGGGTGCCCTGACACCCTGAATCCTACATCCTGTTACGTTATCAAGGCTTGAAGCCCAACTTTTCTTGCCATGGAAAACTTTCAGCGAGTACGGGTCTACATCGGGTTTAATCAGGCTTTGGTGAGGACGAACTACGCCTCATTGGCCTTGATAACGCCATGGCACAGGCGATGGAAAAGATGAAAGCTCAGGCCAAGGAGATCGAACACAACTACAAGCCGCCCAGCGTGTTTTGGAAAGGCGTGTGGCATAACTCACAAGACGTTGGTAGAGGGCTTAGGTCTCCCTAGGGCCTAGGGGTTGAAAGATTCGAAGGATTGGGGATGTCTAGGATGAAGGCTACAGGGTGTGGGCTTTGGGGTTCTGAGGTCTGGGGATCTAGGCTTAGGGTCTGCTGGTTCGGGTTCTGGGTTTCTTGTCTAGGGGCTTCGGTGTTCTAATCAAACCGTAAGCCCTCTAAACCTAAAATTCCCCAGACCGTTTCTAGAAGGCCTCTCCCAGACCGTGTCTGGGCGCCTTCCGACCTCTACCAGACCATTTCTCTAGGGCCTCTCCCAGACCGTTTCTGAGCTTTTTCAGGCCTCCCAGACCGTTTCGGACCGCTCAAAATAGGACACGTCAGCCCTACACTACCCCAACATACTATAGTAGTTTCCATTGTCTTTTCACAGCCCCAATATGCTACAATTTCTATAAATCCTAAACCGTTACCAGCAACCCCAAGGTTGGGAGCTTCCAGCCCCTCAGGGTTTACGGTTTCAGGGGTTAAGGCTTCAGGGGTTATTTCCCCTAAGCCCTAAACCCTAAGTCCTAAACCTTAAACCCTAAATCCGAAGTCCGCCACTCGGCCTCCTCCACATCCGTCTCATTTCCTGTTGAACCTAAAGGCACCTAAGTACTTATGCGGGGGGGTGAAATAACACAAACCATGCTACGAGCTCCTAGTTCAGAAGCCCTGTCGCTTATAGATAATTCTAGTTTCTCCCTAAACCTTGAAATCTAAACCCCTAAACCTAGAACAGCAAGCTGGGGTCCATAGTAGTATCTCCCTACTTGGAGTGTCATGGGGACCTAGTAAGTAGGGCTATAGTAGGTAGGGTTTCGGGCGTAGGGTCAGGGGGACTTAGTAAGTAGGTTAACAGCGCCTATAAGCCATATGGCAGCCCCAACTATCCGCCTGACAAAAGGACTAACTAAGTCCCCATGACCCTCCAAGTAAACCCTAAAACCCAAAACCTAAACCCTAAACCCGAAGCTCCCAAAAGACCAAGGCGATTGAAGCGACATCTATTGGCGCTCCAGGCCCTCCCCAAGGGTTGAGGGACTGTACTGTACTTGGAGGGTTTAGGGTTTGGGATTTGGGGTTTTGTGTTTAGGGTCTGGGATTTAGGGTTTGGGGTTCAGGGTTTAGGGTCTGGGATTTGGGGTTTCGGGTTTAGGGTCTGGGATTCGGGGGTTTGGGGTTAAGGGTTGCAAGATTAAGGAATAGGGCTGTAGGGACAAATTGGGGCTTTCGGGGATATTCACCCCATAATGGATCCTCAAATGGCAGATGACATGTAAACTGCAGGGAAAGCAGGCAGAAGAGCATGGATTAGAGTTTATAGGATTTGAACCCTAAACCCCCCAAACCCAGGGACAGTTCTGTAACGGCTAGGCTTAGGACAGGGAACGAAGGAATCCCAGGGCTGTGGCATGCGCTGTGAGGGCCGTCGGCTCGCGGACCTTAGAGACCTCACTCATCAGGTCCTTATCGGGAATCTGCGGGTCTAGATTCTGCACCCTGAACTCTAACACATACTGGTACTGTAAATTCCCGTCTGGGGTTCATGAGATTCAGTCCAGTCACTACTTCTAGCTAAACTTATACTGTTACTTTTACTCCCTTTAAATAGCTTTGTAGACGTTAGCCCAATCTAAAGCATTGTTGTAACCCCTGGTATTTTGAGGCTACATCAGGCTACATCCCTGAACCCTAAGCCCTCAACCCCGAACCCTAAACACTAAACCCTGGACCCTAAACCCTAAACCCTGAACGTCTAAACTCTCTAAACCCCCAGGATGATACTCTTTCCTTCCATTCTGGGGTTGTTACATGGAATCCTAGCTGTGGATATCTGTGGATAAGGGCTTTAGCTTCGTCGAAGGCTACGCTTGTGCGGTTTTGCAGAGTGTTCCCTGCGGTTCTAGGGCAGTGTTGGGGTTGGTAGCGTTTAGGGTTTACACTGTTTAGGGTTTAGGGTGTAGGGCTTAGGGAAAATCCTAAGCCAACTGAAGGGTTCCAACTTACGAATAGCCCAGCAACAATCAGCCCTCAAGTAACGATGCCGAATCCTGTTTCACCTACCTCGAGCCCTAAGGTCTATAATCCGTACCTGCATTAGACTATGTGAAGCCGCTGGCTCCAACCCCAAACCCCTCAACCCCTAAACCGTCCTAAACCCCTCAACCTTCAACCTCTAAACACGAGAAAACAATATGACACCGACATAACCACCAGTTGCAAGTCCGTTTTCCTTTTGATCTCCCGTTCTTGGCGCTGTAACCCTAAACCCTAAACCCTACCCTAGGGCCAGGAGCCTTGAAACCTTATATCCAGCGCCCTCTGCTCCCAAGGACAGAAAGACACCGAAGGACGTCGAAGGGCAGAAGCTTCCCAAGGACTTACAGATTACATGAAGTCGGGTCTGTGCGAGGGTTTTCTGTAGGGGGCTTCTTGGAAGAATTGGTGCGTGTATATGTTGGTGTCAAATGGGAATCATATAGTACACGCTTAAATCCTAAAACCAACCCTACACCCTAAACTTAACCCTACCCTACATTCCCTCCAGTTCGAAGTTCTAAACCTTGGGTTCTCAATACACCCAGGGGCGGTTCAGGTTAAGGGCTTAGGATTTGGCCTCAGGGTTTAGGATTAGGGTTTAGGGTTTAGGATCAGGCTGTTGGGTTTAGGATGCATGGTTTAGGGTTTATAGGATAGTAGATTACTTTGTTGGAGCCTGGACGTGTTGTGTAACGGGTTAGGAACCTACTGTATCTATAAAGGGTTAATGAGAGTATGATGGGGTTAGTACCCGCATATAGTATATTTCCTATTTCCAGGGTCCCTCGTACAGTTGCCTCGACGAACCCGCTGAGTTGATCATCTTCCCTTGGTGGCAGCTTAAAGCCCCGCAGAGGCAGCTATGGGGTCCGACCCCATCTTGGGGAGGCGATGACACCCTTTTTCATCAAGCGATTCCTGTGCATACAACAAAGGATTTCTGGCATCATGATACCAGGAGAGGCTTGCTGGCGCCTTTTCACTGCAGTCTTCGCAAACTTCTCCACGTACCACAAGCAGCCGGCCTCCCGCAAACAGTGCCTTGGAATGTTTTGACTGGGCGCAGACGAACTTTCATTAGCTATGTCGAACCGAACCTGAAGATCCCTCCAGTGAAAAACTTGTTCACTGTAACAAGGGCAAGGCGAGCCATGAATCGTCAATGGCGAGGCCGCACCGAGTTTGAGCTACGAGCACCGCAGAGTAGCATTCTCTAGAAGCCCAGTTACCCACATATTGGGTCCTTGTCCTTGGGTCCCTATATAAAGCTATACTATCTATAACCCAAGAACCTACTATATGGGTACCTGGGCTTCTAGGGATATTCACATCACTACAACGCCGAAATAGTTGCTGAAGCACACCTCTGATTTTTTGAAGCATCCATGTGCAAACAGTCTGATTGAAAGGGCTCAACGGCTGTCGTGGCTGGCAGGCGGTGATGGGGGTGATTGGTCTGTGGTCTAATCTGCAACGGACAAACGGGCCCTATTCTAGGACCTACAGAGGCACTTGGAGGATCTATTGATTTAGTGAGTCCCTAAACCCGAAACCTTATGGGGTTTATAATGGGGGTCCTTGGGGATCAATCCTAAACCCCCTACAAACCACAAGCATAGTAGTAGGCAGACTTACTACTTGGAGGGTCATGGGGACTTCCTAAGTAGGTTAGTAATGGGGATAAATGGGTTTATTGTATGGCTTATGGGGGTTATTAAGCTACTTACTGAATCCCCATGACCCTCCAAGTAAGTCAAGTAAGTCAACAGATCATCCAACCAGAGCTTTGCTCAGGTGTAGGGTTGAGAGAGTAGAGTAGGACTGTCCCGAGGATCCTAAGTATTTATAGTCCGCCTTAAGTAGATAGAATATGGGGTATATTGGGACCATATTATAATACACCCAAAGCCATATCCTATCTACTTCAGCGGGACTATATCTATTATTCCCATTATTATACCGTTATTCTTACTCAGGTCAAGGGCTCAGGGTTTGGGGGTTTAGGGGTTTATTATGGCCATTTTTCTGATACGTATTACAAAGCTGGGTTTATATTGAGGGAATTAGCATGGCCTGCGCTATCTTCCCAGCTTCCATTTCCCATTTGATTCTCCATTCTTCTAACAAGCTTTGGACCCGTTATATACCCCTATAAACCCTTTATAGGCCAAAAGCCGCGTGGGCTTCTTGAGCGCTAGGACTTGGAGGGCACGAAAAAGAAGATGATGGAGGTCAAGCTCAGGCCATACAAATTTTCGATTCTGAGTTTTTGGCTTTAGGCTTAGGATTATAGGTTTAGAGTTAAGGTTTTCAGGTTAGGTTTCCAGGTTTACGTAGGGCTGAGAGTTTGATGTTTGGGGCCTTAGGTTCCGAACTGACTTTTTAGAAGCTCGGCATTTTGTGAACTGGTCAAAGGAGTTCACTCCAGAATGTATCTGCTATTGGGAGCAGTCTCCAGAGGGTCTGAATTCCGAAGTATGACGAGGGTTTGGCTTTAGACTTCAGGGTTCTGCCTTTGATTGCAAGTTTCGTGCTTGAGGCTTGTGCATCGCGCAGGTTCTGAGGGTTGGGGTCTCGGATTTTTGGGTCTACGACTTTTTTTGTTTCAGCTTCAGATCTGATGGGGCTGATGCTGACAATGGTCATGGTGCAGATGGTGAACATGGAGGCAAGAGCAGTGGTGGTGGTGGTGGTGGCGGCGGCTTAGGGTTTAGGGTTTAGGGTGGTTATGATGATGTCGATGCTGATGCTGCCAATTTGGCGGCAAGCATTCTCCAGCAACTAGCAGGCTTTGCTGCCAGAAAGATGGATTCCGTAGACTGGTGAAGCAAGCATTCAGGGACCCATTGTGCAACAACTTTTTTTGACCTCAGCCTTATTTGGACAGTTACGCCACACGGGCCTGTTGTAGCTTAGGCTATTTCGCACCTCAGAGTTCACCCTAAATCCTAAACCCAAAACCTAGGGTTTAGGGTTTAGGGAGTACTTGGATGGATACGCAGGCTGCAGAAGCACAAGACCAACATGCAGACCAGGGAAGCCAACAAGAGACTTGACCGCCCAAAGCCTGGACTAGATCCTAAAACCCTAAACCCTCACTATACCTACAGCGATATTCTATTTACTTAAGGGGGACTATAACGCCTAGACAGTGCAATTATCTAAGCCAGACGCTTCCAAAGGGACAAAAGGATGGAGCTGGAAGGGCCTTCGTCCATTTGGATTCAAGACATCTTAGGAAGCCTCAAAACCCAAAACACCAGGACGTCGGAGCTTTCAAAGAGCGCGTCCCGAAATCGTAGACCCGATACCCTAGCGCCTCTCGAACCTTCAACTTGGCGCAACTACCTTCCTTGCGTAGTCAGTACTTGGAGGGTGAGGGGGACTTCGTAACCAGGTAGAAAATGGAAACTGACATAAAAATTGCTATATATGATATTGTGTATAACTGGGATGAATGTATGGCTACAAGGGGTCTCATCTCATGTATTCTTAATTCCCCCGACCCTCCGAATAGCTTGATCTTGCCAGTTCAGCCTGTAGAGATAGCCAGCGTTTGCCTAGCTGGGTTCTGCAGTGAGCCCCCTTTTTCCGGCTTCGGTGGTCCTTATACAACCAGGTCATACTAAAGGAAGGGCCTCTTTTTATTCTTGGGTTACTGAGCATCCTAGCCAGAGTAGCCCTGTACATGGAGGAAATGTAAGGGGACCAACAACATTCTGGGCAAAAATCCATGTTGAGTAGGTACATTGATTACTCGAAGCTGCTCTTAAAATGACTGCGACCCTGCCGCAAATAGTCTTTTACAACGAAA
The DNA here is from genome assembly GCA_905231905.1 of Symbiodinium pilosum. NCBI lineage: Eukaryota > Dinophyceae > Suessiales > Symbiodiniaceae > Symbiodinium > Symbiodinium pilosum. The sequence continues at coordinate 74,900 of CAJNIZ010021968.1, forward strand.
ATCCGAAACTTGCTTAATCGCAGGGTTCGAAAACCAGATCCGATGGCCAGCCAAGTACGGGCTATAGACCGTTAAATTCCAACTAGGGTAGACTAAGGGCCCCTTAAGGTCCAACCACCCTGAACCCCAAACCCCAGACCCTGAACTTAGCCTAAACCCGAAACCCTAACCCATCCTGGGTAGGTAAGCCCTACCTAAACCCCAAAAGTATGTAAAATAATAGCCCTAAACCCCAACAAATAGCCATAAAGGCCATTATTTTACATACTTTTGGGGTCCAGGTAGGTAAGCCCTAAGGCTTATCTAAGGTTTAAGCCTTGAGGCCATGGGCTGAAGCTTTCAGAGGGAGGCTGTAAGGTCTAGGGCTTAGGGTTTAGGCTTTAGGCTTTAGGGTTTAGGGTTTAGGGTTGAGGGTTCATGGGGGAGGGCTTAGGGCTTTAGGGCTTTAGGCTAGGACGTTAGACCTTTAACTTTTTGAGGTTCCCCTATACTCCTAATACAGATACCTAGAAGCTAGCTGTTAGCCGGAGTGCTAGGTGCCATGGTGAAGGCTCATTGCTGTAGTATTTCGAGCTTGGGATTTGCAACAAGGAGGGGGCAGAGTAAAGTAGAAGGGTAGGCCATGCAGACTTTTGCGAAGGGATTGTGTAATTCTTTGGGTATGGTTTAGGGTTTAGGGTTCAGAGTTTAGGATTGCTATAGTTTATGGTGTATCCGGCTACTACCAAGACCACTTTCTCTGGCTGATGTATCCAGTGTGAGTTAGGCGGATTTTGAGTAGGTTATAACCCAGCCCGCCAATAAGCAGTCACTGAGCCTCATGAACCGAGTATCCTTCAACCCTAAACCCTAAACCTCTTTAGGAACAGGGCCGGCGGCCCTCATACCTGAACCTCGTAAACGCCTGCCTAGGGCCTTAAGTGTGCTGTGCGGGCGGGTCCTTTTAGGGGTTTAGGGTTCAGTGTTCATAAAAAAACACGCAGCGGCACTTTCTCTGCTTGCTGATCAGGTTTGTGCCATAGTCTGTTGTCGGAACTAGTTTAGTATAGTCCCTAATCCTAAGATCGTCCCTAATGAGGAATCCATGTCCATTAAACTATATAGGCAGTATTGACTGTAGCTCATATACTCCCAGACCTAAATAGCGCCTTCTAGCATAAGAACCCTACAGGGTCTGATTGTTGTATACTGGAGCCTTCTTGGAGAATCTTCTGATTTAGTAAGGCTACCTATTATCCCGAGTAACCCTTTGATAAGCCCTGTAACCCCTGTTACTGAGTAGACTTACCAAGGCAAGCGATCCTCCAAGTCAGGGAAGAGCTCACCACAGGGGTATTTACTATAGCGGACTAAATAATTACCAATATTATGGTTCCATTATCCTTGTATAATTCAGTATATGGTACCCCAAATGGGTTTAGAAACCTGCCTCTGAATTCAGAACATGCCGAGGACTGTGTCGCTGGGCACGTCAAAGGTCAACTACATGGACCCAAGGACAGATAGCCCACACCCTGCACCCCAAGTCCGCAATTTCTACCCCTGAACCTGAACCCTACACTCTAAAACTAAACCCTAGAATCTCTAACCCTTAGCCCATGAACCTGAGATCTCCAAACACTTCAGGTTTTGAGAGGTGATTAGTCACGTTGTCCTCATAGTGGACCGCGAACCCCCTTGACAATACATACATGTAATATACGAAAGAATATTTGTTTGGGGAGCATCTGTTGCATAGGGTGGTCGGACGTTTGTTGTATTCCGGGGCAGGGATTAAACAGAAGCAGAAGCAACATTAGGACAAAGCGATGCTTCAAAGGGCCCATGTTTGTCAGAGCCTCGTTTAGTTTAATCCTCTGAACATAAACCCTAAGCCTTAACAGTAACCATAAACCCTAAGCCCTGCAAGCCCTAAACCCTAAGCCCTAAACCGTGAAAACTAAAAGCCTATTTGGTTTATCTCGCGTCCTGAAACCATGGGGTGGAGGGTTTAGGGTTTAGGGTTGAGGGTTGAGGGTTACTCCCACAGTAGCTACAGTGAGCGGTTGAGCTCGTTTCCTGCTGTCCTTCCAGGGTTTAGGGATTAGTGTTTACAGCTCAGTCGTTTACTCTGAAGGTTTCGGTACCCAACTATTTAGGCTCTAGGTACCAAGCACCTTGAAGAAAACAGTATCTGGGAGTTTCTGAAGGTAGGGGGCGCTTATATAGACCCAGATACCATCCTTCATTGTGGGGACCCCAATGAGGTATCCCCTGTTTTTAGAAACCCCGGTCCATCACCCGCAACACCTTACATGAGCTATAGTCTAAACTCCTTAAGGGGGTTATATAGGGGAGTATTATAGGGCTTATGAAGGGGATCCTAGGAGTTTAGACTAAAGTTCACATTGCCACGCAATACTAAGTAGTAAGACCTTCAAGCACGCTTTAAGGCCCTTTAATTTGAACAGAACAGACCCCTGAAGGCGATGCGTGTATGGGTAGGCCAGCCATAGTTCAAACTCCTATCTCACTAAGCTGCATATGGCAGTTTCTCAAACTTCCCTACAGTATTTTCAATCCCTTGAAATCCTACCTCCAGAGTCCGCACGGAGCCTGAGTTTGTCAAACTCTTCATATGCCCCCCCCACAAGTAAGAATCATAGGTTTGGGCTTCAGGGTAGGCTTTCAAACTTGGACTTTCCACAAGTTGAGAGTTCCGTCCAGAAAGCACGCCTTGTTCAGGATCACTGTTGCGTGGTGCAAGCGACTTGGCCGTATTCAGTCTTGGTGCAACCAGCAATGGGAGTGTCCCATCTCCACGTACAGTAGTTGTTATGTCTCTTTCCATGTGATGTTACCTTATTCTATCTGTGGGTCCTCTGTGTCGAGCAGAAACAAGGGTGGAAGGGTCAGACAAAGACTTGGTGACATTTTTCTGCTCTATGTATTACTTGCGCCTCACAGGTCCACTGTGACAGCGTGTCCCATTCATGATACGTATGGGCCACAGATGCGCAACAAAGTCCAAATTCGGATTATCTTTCTCGCGATACCAAACCCCCGGACCGTTCAGCCTAAACCTTAAGCTTTGAACCCTAAAAAGTGCCCCGCTTGGGGTTCAGTGTGTAGGGCTTGGTTGAGTGTTTTAGGGCACCAAAAAGTCTTTCCTAGCTGTTACCTGGTCGAGTTTGGGATTTCCCGCACCCGACGCAATCATCAACTTGAAGAAACTTT
>CAJNIZ010021979.1:7443-21117 GCA_905231905.1 Symbiodinium pilosum
GGGCCTAAAAGGCCCATCCAAAAAAGACGATTTGGAGGATGGTGCGCTCCCGCCAAGGTTTGGGGTACTCGCCAGCGGCCTGCCGGGCCTACCCCGCGCAGCCCACAGCTGCCTGTGGGACTGGGAGCTCTGTCGCCCACCGCCTGCCGGCTTCGGCGCGTTCGCCCTGCTCGACGGCCCCGGGCTCACTCAGTTTAGGGATTAGGGTTTAGGGTTTAGGGTTTAGGGAGGTATCACCCGCTTTGAGGAGCTCTCCCGTCGTTCTTTCAGCTCAGCATACTACTGTGGGTACCTTATGCAGTCAGCATGAGGGCGCTATATAAGCCATAGTCGAAACTCCTTAAAGGGGGGTTATATAGGAGGGGACTACTATAGTGGTTATTAAGGGGGATACCGGGAGTTTAGACTCTGGCTCATATGAGTATACTAAGGTCATGCAAGATTTTCTATTAGTATCAACAACATGATGCAGGAACCTGGGCTTGTGGATCAGCTTTCCACTTCCATATAAGCAATGCAGGGGTTCCCCTTCTGCTGTCTCTCTAATAGGAAGTGTTGTATATGCGGGTGTTTTCTGTTGGGGCCCCTGATTTATGGAACCGTCTCCCGTAGTCTTCTTAGGAATAATTTCACCTGTATTGTAGTACAACCCTAAGGAATTATTAGAGATAATGTGGGTCTAGGTCTCGGGTAATTATCGTATTCATTCTCGAAATCTTAACCCTAAACCTCCTGAAGCCGTTTTGGAGGTCTTGGTCACAGCAGCGCGTACTTCGTTCTGGGATACCTGGCGGTTCAAGGCTCATGTGCCCGGCATCCTGCCAAAGACATCTATCAAAAGAGTACTAAAGGTTATATGGGGTTGTACAGGACAATGGAAAATCAAATGGACAAGAAAATGGAGACTACCATGTCGGCTTTAGGGTCCAGGATTCAGGCCTTATGTGGGTCACAATGTTTGTAACCTAAAGGCGCAACAAGGAATTTGAAGAGACAGCTGTTGTTAAGGCACCAGGTCTCCGGATCTGAGAGTCCCATAAAGCCTAGATCACGGATGAGGGTGGTCTTGTGGCTCTGGTAGGCAAGAGGCTGTTCCATACAGGTGCTGTACAGCCCCAGTGGGAGGCTCTATGGACTTGGTATGACTATTTAGAACACGCCTCATAATCCCTGTTGCTAGGTATGTAGATTCACGCGTTACACAGTCAGGAGAGCCTCCTAATATGCGACTTGTTCAGTCTGATCTGCAGATTTTGCGGCAGCTTGGAAGTGGTTAAGGTTTAGGAGAATTACGGTCATTCCTGCCTGTTGCTTATAGCAAGGATCCCGGATCCCCTCATTTGGGCGGTAGCCAGGGGGGGCCAACTGTAAGTGATATCATATAAGGGCTTCTATTATAGGGATTATATAGGGTTTATATAGGGATTATAGGGAGCTTATGTAGGGCTTGTATAGGGACTAATAGGGTTGATATAGGGATTAAATGGGTATATACACCCTTATATATTACAGTAGTTTCCATGTTCTTTTCCATTATCCCTGTATAACCCGCATATAACCCATTATAGTAGTTTCCATCTCTTTTCCAGTGTTACTACATAACCCCTATATAACCCCTATAACCCCTATATTCGCCCAGTTTCCATTTCATTGTGTTCTTTTCCATGTGCTTCTCCATTCTACCCCTATGGAATGGTATGCTGCAGACTACTCCCTCAGCGAGTATGCTGCGGCGATTGTCACGCTGGCTTTCATCATGATGGTGTTGAGCTAAGCTCCTGACATCCTCAGTTTATTATGGGTTCAATTAGTACCCCCTCTATACTACCCCCCTAGGTTCCCCCTTAATTAACCTTATTTAAGCCTAATTATCCCTTAATAACCTTAATTAAGGGGGGACCCCAGGGGGGGTAGTATAGAGGGGGGTACTACTAGAACCCATGAGTTTAAGGTTGAGGGTTACCTGGTTACTGTAATATATTGGGGTTATATATGGATCATGGAAAAGAAAATGGAAACGACTATTTAGGGTTTAAGGATTTGAGACAGTGAGGCTGGGAATGAAGGAATGGAACAGAAATGGAAACTATTAAAATGGGTTCTGTAGGAGCTACTATAAGGATCCATTCCTTCATTCCTAGCTAACCAAAGGAATGTAGGATCTTGGGCTGGCCCTTGAGTCATCGGATTACGCATGAAGGCCAGGCAAGTTTTGTTTGCAGATATTCTTGCTAGAGCTCCCTTCCAGCTGACAGGAGCATGCATGAACAACGGTGTTAGGGTTGTCCGGCTAAAGCCCTAAACCCTAAACCCTTAACCTACTTTCTTGAGTGACACATGGAAACCTCAATTTTACACGTCACCATGCTTCCTAGCTGCTTCGGGATGCTCCTCCTAAAGCCCTCAACCCTAAACCTCTAAACCGCTAACCCCTAAACCCTAAAGCAGTTTCCATGTTCTTTTCCATTATCCCAATAGTCCCCATATCCATTTCTGCAATCAAGTGGAGCTCATCTAGGCTCCGGGTCTCCAACTTACAGGTGCCAGTTCCCCCCCCAAATTGGGGACCATTAAGGCCTTATCAGGGTTTACTTGGAGGATGTTACGGCCTTATTGAGACCTCACTAGGCGTTGTTTGGGGAGATGTTGTGGCTTATTCAGTGTCCTTGAGCTCTATGATGTGGGTATTTTTCAATAGTATCCCTCTTCAATCCCTAATAAGGACCCCCATAATCCCCATATAATCCCTATATATCCCCTGGGGTCCCTAGGGTACCCCCTTTTTGAGAAACTCCCATGTGAGTTGGCGCTCATCATCAACAGCAACTTCCACACCGTCAGCACGCAGCTGCGTCAGATCCCTGGCTCGCTGCAATTTTGGGGGTTTAGGGTTTAGGGTTGGGGGGTCATGGATCTAGGGATATTCCCTTAACCTCCCTTCTTCCCTACTGACCACCAACAAGATAAACCGCGAAGTATTCCCAGTTTTTGATTTTCAATTGTCTTTTCCATGCTCATGTTCCATGATTGCTGCGGGAAGAAGAGGTATGCAGGTTCATCGTAGCCCCAACTGTCAACTGGGTGGTTGTCAAAATTAAGGTCCCTTTTTGGATCCCTATTATAATACGGCACCTAATATTTAGGGTACCCAGAAAAGGACTACCAGGGTATATATAACCTCAATAAGTAGTTTCCATGTTCTTTGCCATTATCCCCATAGAACCCCAATACAATCCCTGTAATCCCAATATTTGGGGTACCCAAAAAAGGACCAACATGTTGACAACCATCCAACTCCAGCAGACAGGGGCCTGATGGCAGTGTGGTTGCCATTTTAGCTCCGCAGCTTCAAAAGTTGGGACCGGCGCCCTTGCTTGGAGGGTCAGGGAGACTTTGTAAGTAGGTTAATAACTCCTACAACCCCTTCAGTAATCTCATTTATCCCAGTTATTAACCTACTTACTAAGTAGTCCCCCTGACCCCCCAAGTACACCCTGAACCCAAGTTCTAGATGTTGCAGACTAGACTCATCTGAGTTTACAGGGCCATGCCAGCAGCAAATACATGTTACTTCAGCGGACACAGAATCTTGCGACAGATCAGATAAACCTTACCCGGACCCCCAAAGTATGGGGTAGAATCACCTTTTGACTATATAAAGGGGGTCTTGGGCCACTACGTATTTTACTTACATTGAGGTTCCATGTATGACCAACCCTAAACCTTAAACCCTAAACCTTAACCGCGTGAAACATCAGGCTTGCTGGTCGTTCTGACCATCTCGTTGGCGCCAGGCTCGTTCTAGGGCTTGGTACTGAGGTTTTGTTGAGACAGGAAAAGTGGGCCAAATGTATAAGCCCCTGTATAACATAATAGCCGTGTACATATGTATATATATATATAGATGTATGCACCCGTACCCGTCTACAAACCAAGAACGCTGGGTCAAGAATTGAAAGCTCTTACGAAGAAAAAACCGGTATGTCGTGTTCGTGTCCAGTTGATTCTCTATTGTCATCATAGCCTAAGTAAGATGTATATAAACCTTCGCCAAAAAGCGTAAACCCTGATGTAGACCCGTGATGAATAAACCAATGTTGGGATCCCTATTATAACCCCGTTCAAAGGGGAGGAGTTTATCAGTCATGGGTCTGTGCTAAGCCAAGAAAACTGGGTCAAAATGACGTCTGCTGCCATGACTGGGCCTGGTTGCTAGGGGAGCCTCTGCCTCAAAGACTTGGAGTTTAGGGTTTGGGGTTTAGAGTTTAGGGTTTGGGGTATAGAGTTTAGGGTTTGGGGTTTAGAGTTTAGGGTTTGGGGTTTAGAGTTTAGGGTTTGGGGTTTAGAGTTTAGGGTTTGGGGTTTTGGGTTCAGCGCTTGGGTTGCTTCCCTCCCTCAGAATTATAAGCCCCATTTTCACCCCGTAACAACCCCCCCACCCAACATGGTACCATTATGTATTAGGGGAATATTGATTCGAGAGGGGTCGGGAGGGTTATTAGTATGGGGGGGATTAGTTGATGATGCAGGACATCCGAGCCTGGCCGCATGCGTTACATCTTGGGTACTGCCCCCACTCAGGAACAGCTGGATAATAACTACAATATTGCTATATATAGCCCTTCATAAGACCCCTAATATAGACTGTTACTGGGAGGGCAGTACCCACCCTAAACCCTAAATCCTAAACCCTAAAGTTACATCATTCGGTCACAGCATAGCATGCTACGCAGGGTGTTCGACTATCGCGGCTGTGACCACAGATGAGGCCACCAGGGGTCAACCAGTGTCTTGGGGTTTAGGATTTAGGATTTAGGGTTTAGGGTTTAGGGTTTGGTTAGGGCTGTTATCTGTAGTCTGATCAGGAAGTATTGTAATTTCTTTGTAGTAAGCCCCAAAGGAATTATTGAAGATTGGATTTTTATTATTATAGGTCTAAGGAGACTACAGGTTATAGGTTTAGGGTTTAGACTGCTGCCCGATTGCAACGAGCTTGGTACGGCCTTTGTGTTGGTGCTCTGTAGGCTCATGAGGCCAGGGTTTTACAATAACCTGGACCAACGACAACTTCTGATGTTTAGGGGGGTTCTGCCGCTTGGTTTCAGGGTTTAGGGGGAAAAAGGGAATGGATCTCTGTAGCAGTCCCATCATAACCTCCTATCAGTCCTATAACTCAGTCCTTCAATGTGAAATCGAACAAGGTGGCCAAATGGCTGAAATGAGAGCTACGTGGCCGCGTAGTGGATGATCGCTGATTTGAATGGGTTCCATACATCGGGGGCTCCAATATAGACTCCGCTGTACTGTAATCCTTGTCATAGCAACTTACCAAAGGGGCGGGCACCCTCCCAAAGCCCAAATAATGCCAGTGTGTTTCTTTTGTTTTGCACTTCCCTTTCGCTTTGATTTTCCATTATTCAGGTAAGAACCTCGAAGCATGAGCACCTTTAACTTTTGCAACCTCCCCAAAAAATAAAAGGATTTTGGTAACCCCAACCCCCAAAATTAGGACCATATGATTATCATATGATAGTCATAGGGTCCTTAGTTTGGGGGTTGGGGTTACCAAAATACTCCTATTGATATGAGCGCAGCCCTCGCAAGCAGGCTGCCTACGCCTAAACAGCGAGCCCAAGAATAGAATTTCCTCCCAAGGTTTAGGGTTTAGGGATCCCCTCCCCCTGATATCAAAAATCCTCCGCTCCCTAGTATTAGCTATGATAGAAAAGCATGATCTACTGGGAATAGAGGGGGTGTTTATTCTTTGCGTATCAGGGGACGGGATCGCACAACAAACCGTCATCTGTGCGTTGGAAGGCTTTAGGCATCAATCTGCCAGGTTGCGCAACAAGTCTTGGTGCCGATGGCCTTTGCAGCTCACTTCCTGTTCTGGTTGGTGGTCTATGTCTTCGCGCTGCACGTGCAGGAGCGAAGCTGTTTTGCAAGGGGTCTTATGAGCTACCTTTAATACTAGGCTTACCAAGGGGCGATCAAGGGTGGACATGGGGGTGCTCTTGGTAGTTTAGTATAGTCCCTAATGAATATCTTCCCTATTACGAACCCATGTCCATTAGCTCTATCGGAAACATCGACTGTATCTTCACCCCATGTATTTGGGAAGGAAACACTGAAGGAAATACTTGAGCTATAAACAGGTAAGATGCCCGCCTAGCGTGATGACCTGTACCCAACAGAGTCTGCTTGGGAGGCGACCTGAGCAACCTAAATCCGATGAAATACATCCGGGGGAGGGGGGTTTTAAGGGATAGGGTTTAGGGTTTGGGGCGGTAGGCCAGACGACATTAATGCACCATGCGGATGTTTTCCAGAGCATAGGGTTTCATGTGTGCATTCCAAGTAAACTAGGGTTTCGAGTTAGTGCCCGCAAGAGATCTTGCAGTTAGCTGAGATTCTCACAGATGGAAACTAACAAGTGCACTTCGGTAACCCAACTTCTACAATAATAGGTGACAGTCATAGGGCCATTTGGGGGATTTGGATAACCAAAATCGTCTTAATAACCCGTTTTATAAGCCCAGTTTCCAGTTCATTTTCGGTGTTCCTTTCCATCTGTTCTGCATCACAAGAAGAACATCCTTCAATCCAAAACCCTAAACCCTATATACCCATATTCTAATACCTTAAACCTTAAAACCTAAACCCCAGATTCTCTAAATCTCCATGTCCTTATCAGAAACAGATACTTTCCCGCAGGAGAGCGACATTCACTTCCATCGGCCTGGCTGGGGGCGAAGAGTGCAGGGGTTACGTACTTGGGGGGTCAGGGGGACTTAGTAACTAGGTTAATAATGGGGATAAGTTGGTTTACTGCATGGGTTATAGGGGCTATTGACCTACTTACTAAGTCTCCCTGTCCCTCCAAGTAGGGATGTAGAGGGCTCAGAGTTCCTGAGAGATCAACATGGATAAGCATGGAAACTAGGGTTCCATACAGGTTGCTAGAGTGTTGAATGTTCACGCCTTGAAAAATTAATCCGCTTTGAGCCGCAGCCGCGTCTTTCTCCACAGCCCTAAACCCTAAAGCCCTAAAACCTAAAACCCTAAAACCCTAAACCCTAATCTAATTTTTCAGGCTCATACATTGTGGAAGTGACACAACAGTCTGAAGTCTGAAGAGGCGGTGGAACTGGTTTAGGGTTTAGGGTCCCCGATGCTTTTGACTCAGTACAACAGGGATGCCGCAAAACGGCTTGATGTACACGCCTCAATGAACTCCGGCTATTGCAAGAGGGGAGTCACCATGTGAGCTATAGTCTAAACTCCTTAAAGGGGGTTATATATAGGGGATTATATAGGGGACTACTATAGGGGTTATTAAGGGGGATACTAGGAGTTTAGACAGTAGCACATGTAGGTACCCTACATAAGCCTTACATACCATTATACCATATACAGCTCCCCTTGGTCCTTCTGTAACCCATGCCCCTGATTAATAGAATCCCTTATATTCAAAGAACTTTTGTTTGGCACAATGTAGGGTCAAAGATAAGTTTAAAGGCAGAGCCAAAAAACCCTAGATTTCAAGTAAGTTATCCCCAAGCCCTAAGAAAAATAAGGCTCCAGGTAAGTTTCAGGCTCTAGAACTTAAACTTGCAACCTAAATCTGTGGCCCTATGCCCTGTTCTATAGCTCTGGAATTCTTCGTCGGCACCTGCTAACTCTAGGCTTCAGAGAGGGTCCCGCAAAAAGGGCTTGCTTACTAAACTTTATCAGAATTTCAGGGCCAACCATTGCCTCCTGAGCTACGCCTTACAGGTGCTGCTGCATGGATTAATGGAAAACTCCGCCAGAATAATAGAAGATTTTCTGACCGTCTCCCAATAGCAGACAGGCCTGCTTGAAGAGGCTGCAATACTTATGACATCCAAAACCTTTAATAGCAGGAGACTGAGATTTCAATGGAATTTAATGATATGTCTATTGGTTTACTTGCAGTCCAATCGGTTTTCAATGGATCTGAATTTAGATGTACATTTACTTTACTTGAAATGCGTACGATCAGACTCCATTGGATTCTGAATATATTTCTATTGATTCTATTGTGAGTCTAATCGGATGTCGATGGATTTCAAATAAGATGTATATCTACTTTATTTGGAATCCAATCAGACTCCATTGGATTTTAGATATAGTTCTATTGATGTTACTTGGAACCCAATCAGATTTCAATGGATTCGAATTTGGTGTCCATTTCCTTCTGGTTTCTGGTCCCCATAGAACAATGGGCCATGGACTATTAATCTAGGAGGCGTTATGGGGGGCCCTTGTTCATCAAAAGCGTGGATTACCCCTTACATTAACTCCCCCCATTGAACTCTTTTTCTGTAGTTAATCCTGAGCTACTCTTAAGCCCTAAACCCCAAAACCCTAAAACCCTAAACCCTAAAACCCTAAAACCCTGAAACCCTGAAACCCCTAAAACCCTAAACCCTAAAACCCGAAACCCTAAAACCCCAAAACCCTAAACCCCAAACCCTAAAAACCTTAAAACCTTAAACCCTACCAACAGAAGATGTTGGTACCAAGGCGAAGGTTTTTGGGGAAACTCCGCCGCAGGGAGGGGGAGTGTCTTACGGTTTGTTCGGGTTTAGGGTTTGGGGTTCAGGGTTTAAGGTTTTTGGGTTCAGGGTTTAGGGTTTAAAGTTTTAGGGTTTTGGATTTAGGGCTTAAGGGTTTGGGGTTTAGGGTTTGGGGTTCAGGGTTTAGGGTTCACGGAGGGTTTACATGAGCTACTGTCAATACTAGCCTGACCAAGGGCCTCTGAAGGGTGGACATAGGTATCTTTCTGTTAGTTTAGTATAGCCCCGAGGATAGTTCCTCATAAGGAACGCATGCCCATCAACTTCCTGATATAGGCTTATATAGATATAACTAGGGAGTATAATGTACGGGTTCTGTAGGGACATATAGGAATTACAGGGGGTTTGGGATTCAGGGCTTATTTAGGGGTAGAGAATTGAAAAGCGCATGGAAGAGCACATGGAAAGTACAATGGAAATTGGGGCGGGTTCTATATCCATGGTGGTTAGCATTCGTTAACTTTCTTGCGGGTTGTGAGTGAAAAATAGACCAGCATATGGAAGCCAGTGGAGGATGGGGTGTAGGTTTTACACAACAAAGGATTGGAAAAGAAAATGGAAGCTACAGGGATCCATTCCTCCATTCCATACCACGAACCCGTCATGTGCAGATGTGTGTAGCATGGTGTTCAGGCAGTAGGCAAAGGGATTGACCCTAAACCCTCCTCAAAAGCTCTCGCAAAAGTTCACACTGGTGCTCAAGGGGGAGTAAGAGTGCATGGGACTCTTTTTGGAGGATATATAGGAGGTGTTGGTGTTCGCTCCTCCACTCTCCCTACGCCATAAACCCGGAGTAGCACCATTGAATTCGGTTGGCCAAAGGGAGATTCTATGGTCAGAGGGGTGTTCCCCTTCGGAGCCTCGTATTTGGGTTTACCAGCTTGTTGCCAAGATTTTGAGGCCCTTTGGGGGGGCACTAATAGGGATTCTAGTTTCTTGGAGTCCGTACCGGGCCCTTTGTTTATGGAAGCCCCTAGCTTGGGGTCATCACCTCCTTTTACGAGAATCACCCTCTCGAATCAGACTCGGCAGTGCTAGCAACATCTCTCTTGCTAAAGCAGCAAGCAAAACTTTCCCTCAAGCTGAGATGGAGCTTTGTCCCTAAACCCTAAACCCTAGACCCATGTGTCCCTTTCAAGGAAGCCGTGAATGACAAGGGGATCTTGGTCACCCCAAACCCCATAATGAGTGCCGTAGGGTCCTCATTCTGGAGGTTAGGCTAAGCCAAATGCCCTCCTTTTTTAAGGCCCTAAACCCTAAACCCTGAATCGGCCTTAGAATCCCTCTGTTTGATGAAGCGTTCGACGTCTTTGCCAAGGCCGCAGGGCATAAGAGCATGCAGGCTTCGCTTGAGAACACAGGGTTTCTGCTTTATTTTGGTAATATGGGAGATTTTGTGAGTAGTTCCCCAAATTAGGTATATTAGGTACCATAACATATCCTAAACCAACAGGGGCCTATAATTATGAGAACAACCCATGTACACGCGAGATTAAGACACCTATGCGTCATGTACACCCAAAATCAAGATACCGATGCGAACTGAGCTTGCGCCAGCTGAAGTCGCAGCAAAGAAGCAGATCTCTGCGTAACCAACGCATAATCCCCTGCCCAGATGGTTAACTTCCCACACTGCGTCGATGAAAGTATATGTTCCCCGTATAGTGCCATTCTAGAATGCGGGACTATTTATTGTAAGGGGGGTGCGGCGGGGGCTGTTATTATTAGGGGTTAATAGGGGACGGGGTTAACATCCCTAGATTCCCTAGATACACTTCGAAGTACACTGAAATCTAACGTGGAAGCCTGAACAATTCCCAACCCTACTCACATGTGGATTGTTTCTATAAGTATAGGCTGTCCCGAAACCCTCTAAAGCCTAAGCCCCTTACCTCTAAAGCCTAACCCCCCGTCCAAAACCCTGAACCCTAAACCCTACATCCTAAACCTAAGCTTTAAACCCTAAATCCTAAGCCCTAAACCATCCTAAACCGAAGATGCCCCAACTTTTGAGGAACGCACGAAGATCCCAAGGAGGACATCAGTCTCATGTGGGTGTTTCACAAAATCTCCGCCGTAATAATAACAGTAAGAAGAATATTGACAATCATCATCATAAGAAACAATAAGAATGACTAGTAGTGATAATAACAGCAGCAATAGCAATATTGCCAATCAAATTATCAAACTGGCATGATTATCAGTACTCTTGCTACTAGTCTGGCTACTATTATTCCTACGATCACTATCATTACCAGGATTGTTCAACGCAATAACTCTGGTAGTGATAGCAATAGTAGTTATCATAACCGTAGCCCAAGTAGTATAGAAGCCATAATAGTAGTTATCCAACAGCTACCCTTTGGCGTTGACTTATACCCGTGTACCCGACTTAAGCTACCGCGGGCAAGTTCACAGAAAGCAGGGGGATGAGAAGCGATGATTTATGATCGTATGATGAGTGTTACTGCTGCTACTGCTACTGCTACTGCTACTGCTACTGCTGCTGCTGCTGCTACTACTACTACTACTACTACGACGACGACGACGACGACGACGACGACGACGACGACGACTACGACAATGACGACGACGACGACGGCGACCACGACCACGACCACGACCACGACCACGACCACGATGCCAGCGGCGACACCAGACTCACATACTTATCATTGCTAAAATAGTTTTTTCTTTATGAGCGTCATGACATCAATATTAGCATGATATCCTGGCGTGAACAGGTGCTTACAAGTGAGAAATAGCTCTACATTCCCAAGTCCTGACACCCTCACTCCGCGTACAAACCAGGAGAGGGGCGTCGGCGAGCTTTTTCGGGTCGGGCTCCCAAGTTTCAGGCTTGGGGTTTTCAGTTTCTTCTTCCTCCTAGTGAGGATAATTACTTTGGAGGGAGGGTCCCTGTAGTGGGGGCCCGTAATCATCCCATCTTTTTTTAGCCCGGCAGCTGTTCTATTTGTCTCTCAGGTGGTACTTACGGATAATGATTGCGTTTTCTACAGTTTGATGCGCAGACTTATTGATGGACAACGTTGGGGGCCGTCTCACGTCCAGATCACTAATTCCATTATGACATAGCGAGGGAAACCTAAGATAATTACTCTTCTAGGGGTACCCACCCACGTGGGCGAGGCCTGGTAGCCAGTCCCGGTTACCCTCCCTGAAACCCTTCCTATAGGGGCCTGGCTCAGTCTTCAGGTTGCCAGAAGCCTGGATTTCGGGCCTCAAGAACCTCTCCGGGGTTATGGTTTAGGGTGTAGGGTTACTAATCCCCCTATAATGGAAAATCCAATCGAAAAGGACATGGAAAATGAAATGGAAACTGTGGTAATATAGCGATTTACGGGACTTAATTTGGCCCACAAATTGCAGCTCTCAATGACCCAGGCCTCCCAGGGGCCTCACGCGCCTCCAGCCTCCGCCCTCCTCGGCAAGAAGCTTTAAATATTTTAGTCACTAAGCCGCAAGCCCTAAACCCTAAATCCTGAACCCGAAGCCCTAAATCCCCTAAACCCTAAACGTAAACCCTAGAACCTGGGTTTAGGGTTTAGGTTCTTCTGAATCCTAAGGTGCCGGTGTTGCAAGCCGGTTGGAGGCTCAGAGAGCCCAGCCGAGGCTTTTTTGTCTTTAGGGTAAAGAGTTTAGGGTTTAGGGTTAGGGATTAGATTTTAGGGATTGGAGTTTAGGGTTTAGAGTTAAGGGTTTAGGGTTTAGGGTTAGGGATTCGATTTTAGGAATTGGAGTTTAGGGTTTAGAGTCAAGGGTTTAGGGTTTAAGGATTAGGCTTTAGGGATTCGAGTTCAGAGAGAGGCATCCAGGGTTTAGGGATTAGTGATTAGGCTTCAAGAGATTAGGGTTTAGGGGCAGGGGATTAGAGTGGATTTAGGGTTCATGGCCGGGAGTTTAAGGGTATGGGGCTTTGGGGCGGTAGAATTTGGGTATAGGTAGAGTTTGGGTATAGGGTTAAGGGTACAGGGTTCAGGGATTATGGTTTAGGGTTAAGGGTATAGGGCTCAGGGATTATGGTTTAGCGTTAAGGGTAGAGGGTTCAGGGATTATGGTTTAGGGTTAAGGGTATAGGGTTCAGGGATTATGGTTTAGCGTTGAGGGTAGAGGGTTCAGGGATTATGGTTTAGGGGTATAGGGTACGTGAAAGAACCCTGATTTGTGCAACAAAAGGCCTGCGTCGAATAACTTGGTACACTTCTCGATTCCTGCCAGAGCGGAGGGGCCTGTTCATCGACTCCCCCCCCGGTATCACCGGGCTTAAAAGAGCTCTGGACTTCTGGAGACAAGACTCAAAAGTAGCAAAGATTTCGGTAGGCCATCAGGCCTCAAAGATTTCGGCAGGCTCAAGGCCTCTTGCTTAAAGAATTGCGTTGCACGACATCTGTTGGAGTGAGATCGCAAGCTTCTTCCCTGCGAGACGGAAAACGGAAAACTATCACAAGACATCAGCCCAGGCTGACTTCTCAACCTTTTTTTGGAATTGCTTGACCTACAGGTCACGGGCGAGGATACAACTCAAACTCTGTGCGACCCTTCCACGCGAAGGCCAAAGCTCGAGTGGGTCGAGCATCTTGCAAGAAGTTATCCTCAAGACACTCTTTAGGCCGGTCCAGCTGGAGAGGTGCAATCATGGTTCTGCGTCTCCCCGTGAGGTGGTTGATGTCTAGGCCCGTAGGAAGGTGAGCATGTAACGGGGAGAAGAGTTGTTTTCTCCCAGCCGCATGGATCCTCAAGAGGACATTGCGCTGTGTATCCCAAAACCAAACATCACGAGTGGCTCCAACAGGGATTGGCTGATGGAGATTTCCTGCCGGACCTCCCCAGGGGGGAAGCGCAGGCCACAATTGTTGTGGAGGCTGCTTAGGCGTCTGCCACTTCGGATAGACCACCACTGGATAAGGCCCCTGAAATGCAGTCTCGGTCTCTGCTCCATCAGGAACTGGCCCTGTCCTCTCACCATGACCGCCGATGTTTGGAGCGGGCACTGTTCTCTCACCAGAGCCGCTGAAATGGGTTGCGGGCGCTGTTCTCTCACCAGAGCCGCTGA
>CAJNIZ010021979.1:46666-84731 GCA_905231905.1 Symbiodinium pilosum
AAATCTTGCACCGCTTTTACAACGCAGATTTCTTACAGCCCCGTACCCCCTTTTTAACATTGGCATTGAAAGCCTCCAGAAGCAAATTTGTTCCAATGACGGAAATCTTGCACCGCCTCAGACAGAACAGTTGTCAACGTTAAAAAGGCGGTGCGGGGATGCATTGTGAGATCATGGAAGATGCCTATTATGTAGATGGTGCAAGATTTCCTCCATCCACCGTAGTAGCAATCACTAAACTCCTAGTATCCCCCTTAATAATGCCTATACTAGTCCCCTATATAATCCCCTAGATATCCCCCTTTAAGGTGTTAAGACTATAGTACATGTATCCGTCAGGGTTTAGTTGTTTTTGCAGCGCCTTTTTTTATACCTCTGCCATATTGCCAAACTTTGTGCAGAAACCAGTCACCGACTATTACTTGAAAGGTTTTCAGCCCAATAGAAATATTTTGATGTCATAGAACATCTGAGTAGGAATCTGAATATGGACAATATAGACCTCGGGGAGAGCCTGTATAGTAGAGGTCGACATGCGATTTTTCTGAAACCATGTTAACAAAGTGGATATGCAAAACCGAAATTCAGGTAAAGGCAGTTTGCTGGATGCGCAAGTGCAAGCCTAGCCACATAACTTAGCAAAAAGCGCCTCTTCGACAAGGAAAGCAGGCCCCCGCGCTGACGCACTCGTAATGATATATCCACCAACCCCGGCCCGTAATCAAACCTCCAATATGGGGGTTTCCCAAAATTAGGAGTACCTTTTTGGGGTCCCCATAATAGGGATTATAGTATTTGGGGGTCTACTGGGGTACCCCTGTTTAAGGAAACTACCATATAGTACCATTCTATGTTTGTCGGAGTATTTATTCTGAGGGGGTGAGGGAAAATGCATCATTTGTAGGAGGGGGTTAATACTCAGCAAAAGCCTCAACAATCAGACCCTAAACCCTAGACCTTAAACTCTAAACCCTAGACCCTAAACCCAAGTCCCCTTGTCGGAGGAAGTGTTAGCCGAGCCAGTGGTGGAGTTGATCCTTGGATGCAGGCTTCGTCAAGTCGGAATTTCTCAAAATGGTCCAGGGTTTAGGATCTAGGGCTGACTGGTGCTTGAGGGTGAGTGGGTGAGTGAACGTAGGGAACATGATCCCCATGTACAAGGTTTAGGCTTTAAGGTTCTGGAAATGAAGCTTTACACACTGCATGATGCCTCCAACATGAGTCAGCTTCAACTTTAGCATCAGGATGTGTCCGACCCTCACGCAGACACTTTACCGCTGCAAATTCTGAGAGTGGCGGATGCTAGGTCAGTTTGTGCCGGGTTTGCTGCACACAAGTGCATACCATAAGCCCTAAACTTTAGGCCCTAAGCCCTAAACCCTACACACTAAAACCGTAAACCCTAAATCCTAAGGCCTAAACGCTAAACCCTAAGACCTAAAGAAAAAACACTGAAACCCTAAATCATCCTAAATCCTAAGCCCTAAGCCCTGAGCCTCAACATTACACCCTAAGCCCTAAGCCCCAAAGCCCAAACCGGCAAACCCTATTTCTCAACATGGAGGACCGCCCAGGGACCCTAAGGCTCTATGTGGATCACAAGAGACTTAATCCCCACCCCCTTTTATTAGACCCCCCACCCAGCCCTCCCTCTAATATTAAATACTCCCGGTATGTTTATAATATACCGCCAAAGGGGAGTATATAATACTAGTATAATACTAGAGGGAGGGCTTTTAATATAGGGGGAGGGAATTATGCAGGTCCCTGTTGGAGGGTGTACATGGGCTGACTGGTGCTTAAGGGAATGTGGGGGAGTGGATCACTATTCTAATACCTACATAATCCCCCTATATCAATTCGCACAAGAGCTTTGGCACAACAAACTGGATTTAAGTACCCAAGCGCCCAGCATCCTGTGGTTGTCGCGCCCGTCCTTCTACTATCTCAAGTCCCTCCTCCCGTTCTCCTCCATTCCCCTCTCCTCCCCCTCCCTCTCCCCATCCACCTCCACGATCTCCTCCTAGTCCTTGTCGCAGTAGTAGAAGTGAGCAGCTGTATCAGCCGCACTCATTTGAGTTATTATGGCGTTGGAGGTATCTGTAGCAGCTGCCGATCTGGAACTGCTGTGGACGTCGAATTGTCAGAATACTAGCCTGCCTGTTTTGTTTTGGAGGCTTTCAAACATGTGGCGTCCTTTTCAGGCGTCCCTCTGGAAAGGACTGTATCATATTGGATCCCATAGATCAGGGTCCCCATAATTCTATGGAAGCCCTAAACCTTGAACCCTTAACCCGAAACCCTAAACCCCTAAATCCCTAAACCCTAAATCCCTAAACCCTAACTCCCTAAACCCTAAATCCCTAACCCCTAAATCCCCAAACCCTAAATCCCTAAACTCTAAATTGATCTCCAAGCTTGACACCGAGGATGGTAGTGGTTTGTGTCCTACTGCAGCTGGGCCATGTGGTTGGGTTTTTCGGGATTTAGGGTTTAGGGTTTAGGGTGCTGGGATAATGGAAAAGAAAATGGGAACTACTATAGTGTCTTGGGGCTAGAAAAGGGATAATGGAAAAGACAATGGAAACAACTATAGTATATTCTTCTCAAGGTGAGTTGGTGTAAGAAGTTGGTTTTGGTTACCCCAAACCCCAAACTGAGGACCCCGTGACCGTCATATGATTCTTATATGGTCCTCATTATATAACCTGGGGTTGCAAGAGCTCTTTTACTACTTTAAGTTCTTTAGCCCAAGTTTCCCTTTATGAGTCATTGTACTTCCGCATGTCACCTGGGAAGGTGTCTAGTTAGACTGGGGTGTCAGGCTCAGGATTCAAGAGTCAGAGCTGAGATAAGAAGTGGCGGCGTGATTGTCGCTATATTATATCGCAACATCAGGTTCCCTACGTTCCCCTAAAGCCTAAACCCTAAACCTGAAACCCCTCCACCGCAAGGATGTCCAAAGGGGCTCTAGGGGAAGGGCCACGCGGTGGAGGAATTTCGCTTAAGCAGAAGGGAACCCGATGTAGCAATGCAGATTACCTACCTAAGCAAAGTTGTAGCGGTTCAGGGTTGGGGGTTTGGGGCTTCTCGCTTGCGGTTCAGGATGCAAGTTACCTAACTAAGTACAGTCGTAATTCCTTTGGACTGAGAGAAAAGTTTCCAAAGAACCCCCCATCACGCTCGTAAAAGCTGGCACGACACTGTGGATGGAGGAAATCCTGCAAGACCTGATGTACCTTGTACCTCAATAATTACAGTCTTGTGGGAATCCTAGATATTGCAAGACTTCCTCCATCCACAGTATGTGGGTGGTTGTCAAAATTATGATCCCTTTTGGATCCTTATTATAGTGCGGCACCTTGTATTTAAGGTACCCAAAAACGGACCATAATTTTGACAACCACCCATGGACTCTAAAGTGAGCTGCTGCATGGTTGTAGCAGCTCGGGCCTCTACGTGAAACATGGCTAATCTGGCGACGTTACAGCTCTACAGTGGATACTAAGAATCCTGCATGACAGTAGTATATGGCTATAATACCATAGTTCCTAAATTATATGACAGTAATATACCAGAATACCCCAGTTCCCGAGGTAGAAGGCACTTAAGGCCATGCAGGATTTATAGCATCAACCATAGGAGTCCAGTCTATCAGAGGTTTAGGGTTTAGGGTTTGGGGTGGTGGTTTATTTGGGGCTACTCTGAGCATGCAAAGTGAGATTTTATCTTCCTTTTGGGTATGGTTTGTTGCAGGAAGACTGCTAATCTTGCTTGGCTCCATAAAGCCGAAACCCAAAAGCCTAAACCCCCCCGTACATGCCACTCTGATGGTAGGGGATCTATCTTCCCTAAACCCTACACCCTACACCCTAAACCCTCGACATCTTTTAGGCTGGAGAGAGACGAGCTCCAAATTTATGGTTTAGGGTTTCGGGTTTAGGGGGTGGGGTTTAGGGTTTAGGGCTCCCTGGCAGTGGATCTCTACTTGGGGGTAGGGGACTTCGTAAATGAGTTAGTAACTCATAGAACCCAATTAGTAACTCTAGTTATCCCCATGATTAACCTGTTGCTACGTCCCCCTGACCCTAAACCCTAAACCCTAAATGTATAGCAGCTTCAATTTTCTTATATAACACCATATAACCCCCAAATAGTTCGAAATCTTTTTTACTGCTAACAATAATCCATTCCCTCATTCCCACAGCTTGGCAGAAATTGAAGAGTTTAGGGTTTAGGCTGAGGGTCACTGTAGAATCTCCCTACTAATCTTTTTTTTCCGTTGTAAACCCCAGAAAAATCGCCTGTACTTGGCCCCGGTCCTCTTTTTCCGATGCCATCTCTTCTGGTGACTTCAGATGACTACTATTGCTATAGCTTGCCTATGATTACATTAAACCCTACATAACCATTCATACCCCTAAAATAGCACAACCTCTATATGTCCCATACAAGTGGGTCATGATGAATGATTACCCTGAGCTCCCTAAACCCTAGACCCTAAGTTCTAAACCCTAGACCCTTTTGTCCCCTTAAGTAGATAGAATATGGCCTTGGGATATATCATAATATGATCCCCGTATACCCCATATTCTATCTACATAAGGGGAACTAAAAACAAACCCTAAAACCTAACCCTAAACCCCTAAAACCTTTCCAAGCATATCCAAGGTCATCCCTGCTGGTGGCTTTAGAGACGCTTCCCATCCTGGCTCAGCCAGGCCACCAGCCGGTGTAGTTTAGGGTCTAGGGTTTAGGGTTAAGGGTGTAGTTTAGGGTTTAGGGTTTTTGGTTAAGGGTGTAGTTTAGGGTTTCGGGTTGAGGGTGTAGTTTAGGGTTTAGGGTTAAGGGTGTAGTTTAGGGTTTGGGATTAAGGGTTAAGGGTGTAGTTTAGGGTTTAGGTTTTAGGGTTTGAGCCACGAAAAGTATAGATGGGCTTTATAGGGATAATGGAAAAGAAACTGGAATCTACAGGGATTATAGTGCTTATTTAGGGATTATATTGGTGTAGTTTGGGGTTTAGGGTTTACGGTTAAGGGTGTAGTTTAGGGTTTAGGGTTAAGGGTGTAGTTTAGGGTTTAGGATTAAGGGTGTGGTTTAGGGTCTAGGTTTTAGGGTTAAGGGTTAAGGGTGTAGTTTAGGGTTTAGGTTTAGGGTTTGAGCGACGAAAAGTTTAGATGGGCTTTATAGGGATAATGGAAAAGAAAATGGAATCTACAGGGAGTATAGTGCTTATTTAGGGATTATATTGGTGTAGTTTGGGGTTTAGGGTTTAGGGTTAAGGGTGTAGTTTAGGGTTTAGGGTAGAGGGGTTTGAGCCACGAAAAGTTTAGATGGGCTTTATAGGGATAATGGAAAAGAAAATGGAATGTACAGGGATTGTAGTGCTTATTTAGGGATTATATCGGTGTGGTTTGGGGTTTAGGGTTTAGGGTGTGAGCCACGAGAGGTTAAGGATTGAGGAAGGTGTAGTGGGCAGCTGTACCGGTGGTGGCGGTGGGTCGTGGTGGCGGTGGTGATAGCACCAAGCTTGATACGACAGTTTGGCGGGAAACTAGAAGAAATCAAATGCCTACGCACGTTTCAGAAGGTTATTACACCAACAAATTAGAGGCAAACGGAACATGAAATGGAAACTTCGGGCTGCCATGGGGTTGTTTCTGATATAGAAAAAACCCGCAGGACCCCGTTAGGGTTTAGGGTTTCAACTAGAGTGCCCAAATCCCCAAGGTATGAGGTGCTTATGGTCATGCAGGGTTAGCCTAAACCCTAGAACCCTAAACCCTAGAACCCTGAACCCTAAACCCTAGAACCCTAACCCCTAGAACCCCAACCCCTAGAACCCTAAACCCTAGAACCCTAGAACCCTAAGCCCTTAGCCCTGGTATCAACAGTAGCCTTGCGTCACCAGCCGTATCTTTCTTGAAGCCCTAAACCCTAAACCCTAATCCCTAATATAACTCCTGATATACTCCCGCAGGCTGGGAAGACATGAGGATATTGCTGGCCGCACTGGAGAATGGGAGCCTTGGCCCCAAACCCCGGGGTGGGTAAGGGTTGAGGGTTTAGGGTTTAGGGTTGAGGGTAAACTCTGGGTTTAGGGGGTCTTAGGGTTTAAAGCCTAAAGCCGAAACCATAACACAACCCTAAACCCTAAACCACTGCTGACCATTGAGTAGTGTAAAGCCTCGCCAAAACGATTCCGTCATCTCTTTCTGTGGACATTCCTGCCGTAATTTGTTAAAAAGCCCAAGCGAACCCGAAAGCCTAAAGGCCCTGCTAAACCCTTAAGCCCTAAAGCCCTAAACCCTAAAAAGCTAAACCTTAAACCCTACACCCTAAACCCTAAAAACCTAAACCTTAAACCCTAAACCCTAAAACCTAAACCTTAAGCCCTAAACCCTAAGCCCTAAACCTTAAAACCTAAACCCTAAACCTTGAACCTTAAACCTTGAACCCTAAACCCTAAACCTACGGGCCCAGGATCTGCATGGTGTTCATGATCGAGTTTGCATGCCGGTGGTACTCACGCTCGCTTCGGCCGACCTACATCCTCAAGCCGTCCCATGGACGCGGTTTAGGGTTGGCAGACGAAGTTAGGGGTTAGGGGATTAGGGGTTTAGGATTTATGGGTTCAGGGGTTTAGGGTTTAGGGGTTTAGGGCTTAGGATTCAAGAGTTTAGGGTTTAGGGGTTTAGGATTTAGGGGTTTAGGATTAGCGGGCCAAAGTGTCTGAAAGCTGCGAATCCGTTTGCATAAGACATCGGCGTGGTAAGGATCCTACCCTTGGAGGGTATAAAAGCTGCATTCGTTACGAGCAATGCGTGGATTCTCCTTCCCGAAGCTTTTCTTGCGTTGTGGATTCCATGTACTTGCTGTATGGTCTGAGTAAAGGATTGACCTACCTCGACTCACATGCTGGTTGTTTTTTAAAAAAGAAGGGAATGAAGTAACGAAAAGCTATTACATTTTGGCGGAATACAGAGCTACTATTGGGATTGGTTCCTCCATTCGTGGCCAAGCATATCGTAGCTTCCAGCTGCTTTTCTATCCCTCCCGTAGTAACCCAGACCCCCTAAAGGATCCAAAAAACGGAACCCCGTAATAATCCCTAGTTTCCCAATGTAGTAATGGGTTCATATTGGGGGGGTTCCATTTTTGGGATCCCTAAACCCTAAACCCTAAATCCTAAACCCTAACCCCTAAATCCTAAACCCCTAGGGGGTCGGAGAAGCTCAGGCTGGTCATAATTGACATCCTCGCCTTCACCCCGCTGTTGCTCCGCCTGATGGGCATCACTGAATCAGGCACAGGGCTTTGTTCTTGCGCGGGCGAGGTCATCTTTCTGCAATTTGGAAGTTTCCCAAATTAAGGGGACCCCAATCTAGACCCCAAAATATTATAATCCTTATTATTGGGACCCACTAAACAGGTACCCCTCATTTTCGGAAACCACTATTTGTGTTTTCTGACTTGGCAGATTCGAAGAGATAAGGATGGCTTTCTGTGAGATTTCTTGTAAAAGCACCCTTGAGGGAGACTCACGACTTTAAGACAAACAACCTGGGACTAGGCTAACATGCGCACTGAGCCGCATCATCGCATGGTTGCAGGAGTTCGTCCGGGTTTTTAAGATTTGCAGGCAGATTCCCTTCCCTTCCATGCGATTGCCTCAACGTTGTGTGTGAAGTTACCACGGCGAAGGCTCACCCCAATATACCTCCCAGGTGAACAACTGGATTCTGGGTGGAGGTTATAGAGGAGGTTATATAGCGGACAGTTATAGGGCTTGGCAAGGGGGATGCTAGGAGTTGAGACTAGGGCTCAGATCTCCTGGACAAGTGCATGGATCTAACTTCAAGATTCAAGACATGCACGGCATAGTCCCAACATTTAGGTTGCTGCTAGAATATGGGGATTTAGGGTTTAGATTTAGGTTGCTGTTATTACCCCAAACCCTAAACCCTGAACCCTGGACTGGGCGATGCCCCTGAACCAGAAGCTTCAGACCCTGATTACCTCAAACCCGACGCCCTTATGCCCTTATTGGGTGGTTGTCAAAATGATGGTCCCTTTTTGGGTGCCCTAAATTTCAGGTGCCGTAATATAATAGGTACCAAAAAGGAGCCAT
This sequence comes from Symbiodinium pilosum, assembly GCA_905231905.1. Lineage (NCBI taxonomy): Eukaryota > Dinophyceae > Suessiales > Symbiodiniaceae > Symbiodinium > Symbiodinium pilosum. Next base: position 54,798 of record CAJNIZ010021979.1, read on the forward strand.
AATTTTGACAACCACCCTTATGCCTCATGCTCGCAAGTACGAAAGCAGCCCTAACAAATGAGCTATAGTCTAAACTCCTTTAGAGGGGGGTTATATGGGGGACTATGATAGTGATTATGAAGGGGGATACTAGGAGTTTAGACTATAGGAGCCTTCATAGTCGCCAACATTACCGTTCTAGATGCCTGGTATGATTTTGGTAAAGTGTACTTCACGTAGACGTTAAAATGTTGCTATTAGCTATCTGGGTTGCTGTGAAGGAACTTCAACTAACTTAGCAAAAGAAGGAAACCCTGTTATCTACTATACACCGGTGATATGGTGACTTAATTATGCTCCCTAACAGCAACCCAGCGATTAAACCTATACTCTGAACACCGTTATAATGGCTTCTTCGATATGTACCCTATATACTCCTAACCCACTACAGTAGTTTCCATTTCTTTTCCATTATCCCTATATATAACCCTAGAGTACGTCTTGCTGCTCAGACACGATGGCTGCGGTCATTGCTGGCGTCCGGCCCTTGAGCTGAAAAATCTGAGGACAGGGTTTAGGATTTAGGGCTCAGGGTTTAAGGCTTAGGGTTTAGGGCTTCTTGAGGACAGGGTTTCGGATTTAGGGCTTAGGGTTTAAGGCTTAGGGTTTAGGGCTTCTTGAGGACAGGGTTTAGGATTTAGGGCTTAGGGTTTAAGGCTTAGGGCTTCTCAGAACAACCCTCGTGAGTTATGTCATTTTTGTCCGGGACACCGGTGGGGCATTAGTGAGGTAGTTGTGGAGATTGGGGATTGCATGGGTGTGGAGGGGACCAGATTGGGAGCTTTCCAAGTGTAATAAACAGTGGGGTATCTCACTATCATAGTTCCCCTCCTGGGGCCTTATGAAACGATTCTTTGATTTTATTTCGGGGTACATGAGGAGCTACATCTTAGGCGATACTTACTAGAATCCTAAAAGTGTACTTGCTGATGAAGCTTACTGTTCATACCTGACATGCTGAACTGTTTGAGGCCATACGTTGTAACACTTGTATATATATATATATGTATACAATCATGAATATGGAGTTGTGCTAGGCTTTTGCTTGAGCACTATCTTGCCACGCGCTTTTCTCTGGGTCTACCTTCATGCTGTGCCGTGGTCCGAGACTTTTGTTTGCGCCAGCCAACCTTTTTTTTGACAATGGTTCTGGGCCTAGGGTTCTGGTTGGCAGCAAACGTCTAAGCGTCCAAACGGGGGGGCTGTAACATGTCAAAATGCCAAGCTGCGGCATGAGGATTGGTTCGCCAGTTCCTAGTACACCAATAAGTCCAGCACAGCCTATTAACCCTAAGCCTCAAACCCTAAACCCTAGCCATAAACCCTACGCCAGGTTGTAAGTAAAGATGCCAACTGGTTGGCTAATTCCCTGGCGTTCTCTGTACTTTGATTTGCTTTCATGTTAGAGTTTCCATAGGGGGGCCTCAATCATGTCGCGGCTGTGTACCAAGTATATGGTTTAGGACCTAGGAAATAGGGACCTCAAGGTTCAAGATACTACACGCCTCATTATAGGAAGTCCAGGAAAGGGACATCTTTCTTTTTCCAAACCATAGACCTACACCCCATGCATCCACGTGACCGATATATAAAATTTGATATACACATATACAGATATGCCTTTGTAACCCCTTTGCAAGGGCCCCTAATTTTTGGAAACTCCCCAGAAGACTGTAAACCCTAAACCCACTCAGGCTTCTGCGCGTGTTTCGCCTTCAGCGCTTTCTGCAAGACTACGATGGCTTTTTGACACTTGCGACTCAAGGTGGGCCTTGGAAGTTCCTTTTAATATAGGGGTCAGGCTTGAGGGTTTGGGTTACTGGTTTAAAGTGTATGGTTTAAGGTTACGATACAGGGAGTATGTAGGGATTAGATAGGGATGCAGAGTGGGAATGGCTAAGACAATGGAAGTAACTACATTATTTCTTCAGCTCTGCGATCTAGACTCCCAAGAACCGTCTGAAATTGTAATTCCTGCCAGGGTTCCAGGCGATTTAGAGGGCCATTTTGAGAGGAGCCTGACGCAATCCCTAAGAACTGAAAACCCTAAATCTTATACCCTAAACCTTACTTTGAACGCTAAACCCCATTAGTCATAGTAAGAGTGATCGTAATAGAGAATCACTTTGCACCTTTAGGATTTAGGGCTTGCTTCTGGGGTTTAGGGTTTAGGACCACTTTTTGTTTGGGCTGGTGCGGGCGTTGGCCACACAAGCGGGGGCTTTGGGGCTGGGTGCGGGCACAAGAACCAGGGACTTGGGGTTTAGGGTTGAGGGCAGGGACTTGGGGTTTAGGGTTGAGGGTAGGGACGCAGGCATCAGAAGCAGGTAGAAATGCCGACGGGCATGCGTCAACAGTTGACGTCAAAAAGCAGTACATACGCGTATCATGGAGGACTCGCATGGGAATACCAGTCATTACCAGTCTCCTCATGGCTTGTGCGTTTGGGGCTTTCGTACTTGAAGTATACATGCTAGGATGCTAGGTCAGCCAACGCATTGCCTCTTAGCCAGCCAAAGCTACAAAAAGCTACAAACATGGACCATTCAACAACGAGAATTTGGCCTACGGCAATCAAAACTGCAGAACCCTATGATAAGCATACGATTATAGTAATGTCATTCTTACAAAGGTTGGGGTTACCAAAATTCTTTTACAACCATGTGTTTTTCCTCCTCGAGGCCTGGGCATCGACCCAAAGTATGTCACCCCTGTCCAGCTCGAAGAGACCTGGCAACATCAGTCGATTTATGAGACATAGTCTAAGGTCCTAAAGGGGGTTATACAGGGGATTATATAGGGGAATATTATAAGGGTTTTTAAGGAGGCTACTAGGAGTTCAGGCTGTGGCTCATACAGGGGTTACAAATTGGGGAGATATGGCAGGGAGTGAAAAAGAAAACGGAAGCTATTGTGTTACGGTTTATGGGGATACTATCCAAATAATGGAGAATCAAATGGAAAGGGGACATGGAACATGGGGTTGTATAGGTGCTATGGGCCCGTAATATGGGCCCCGGCTTGTTTCCTGGGTCCTATCTATGAGCCCCTCATTGCTTTGTAAGGCATCATGGGATACATGGGGATACATAACGAATATATAAAGACCTCAGGATTAAGGGCCCATACTAGGAGCCCATAGATCCAACCATAGAATTGGGCCTCTATCCACGTATTTTGGCTGTGAGCCTCTGACAAGAGGGGTGGCTTTTCTGGCAAACTCTTCACATAACACAGTCCAGGCTTGCTGGTAGGGCCCAGTACTTATCCCTTTTAGGGTTTAGGGTTTGGGGTGGTTATTGGACAGACTGCTGTTTAATCTTTGGTGGAGAGAAACTGCCGCACAGCCCACAGCGGATAAGGTGACGCGAGTGCTGCTATCTGTCTTCACGCTGCTGTACACAGCTACAGGCAGCTGCGTGGTCCCTAGACCCTAAAACCTACAATCCTAAATCCTAAAACCCTGAAATCCTATTCCTAAACCCTCAACCCCTAAAACCCTTAACCCTAAAGCCCTAAAGGGGTGAAGCCTGAAGGGATCTGGATAACCGCCTTGTCAAATACCCCCCTATCCACCCCAACAGGATACAGGGTATAGCTTTAGGGTTTAGGGTTCAAGGTTTAAGGATTAGCGCGTAGGGTTTAGTGACAGCGTTTAGGTTTGGGGTTTAGGGATTCCTCTTGGGGTCCCAGTAGTGAGGCTTACAGTTTGGTTGGGTCTTCGTTGAGGTCCCCTATTCATAGAAACTACCTCATGTCCCCGACATGCAATGGCATTTGGGAACAGCCATTATCAGTGGGATAACGGAGCTATTATTAGGAGGAAGGGATCAAATTGAGTGGGAAGCTACGTGAGTTGCACATGGTTCAAAACATCCTACGGATGCTGCAAAAGCTGAACTCTCGCTTGATCTAAGTAAACTCTTGCAGGCTATATCGACGATTCCTATTCATCACAACTCCCGTTTACATGTGTTTCTCGTTATTGCTCTTTCCATCTTAGCCGTTATAGATACCAACTTTGCGCGCACTCTAAGCGACATTTCGAAGCACGAAGCCCTAAACCCAAAACCCCCAACCCTAAAGCATACAATCCTGGGCCCTAAACCCAAAACCCCCAACCCTAAACCATACAACCCTGAGCCCTAAACCCTAAAACCCTAAACCCTACAACCCTAGATCATCAGGGGCCATCTATGCGGCGGAGCACGAACTGAACCCACAGTTCCCGGAGTGGGGCCAAAACATAGTACTTGGCAAGACTCTGCTTAGGCTTAGGGATTTGGGGTTTAGGGCTTAGGGTTTAGGGTTGTAAGTAGATCCGCTTTGAGTGTTCCTCCAGACTACCCACTGTGAGTATGAAGAACCACAAAGGGGGGCGCTACGCTCCAGATGAGCTATAGTCCAAACTCCTAGTATCCCCCTTTCTAACCCGTATAATACTTTCATACGTACTCCCCTATATATAACCCTTTAAGGAGTTTAGACTATAGCTCAGATCATCCCAGTGGTCTGGGTAAGTAGTTGTAGCCGCGGTACTGCAGGCACTCCCAAACGAGCTTGATCAAAAGCCCTTCCATTGATTCAGGAAATTCAGGAGACTTTAAGTATGCCCAATTCGCACGACACAAGCCAGGCAGGTTCAAGCAGTCTATCATGCTGCAGTCTTAATTTTGGAGGCCGCAAAACTGGTCCGTTTTTGGTATTAGTGCACGCTACGACTTGATATTCGTGTTGGGCTAAGCCGCTAAGCGCATCGAAAATTAAGCAAGTCGATAACAAAATAGTAGAACTCTTACTTAGTATGATTCGGATGAAGTTTTTGGCTTTGTGCACCGCAAAGTATCCCTGGAGGACTTCTTCACAGCTTTGTACTTCGGCCTTACAACACTGACCACTGTCGGCTTTGGCGACATTACGCCAATCACCGTTCAAGGCCAATCTATGGGATTAGGGTTTAGGCTTAGGCCTAGAATAATGGAAAATCAAATGGCGGAGAACGTGGAAACCGACATGAACATTGGGATTGTACAGAACCACAATATTGGTAATGTTTTTTCTTCAATATCCGCTTCCCTTGCATCTATGCTTTCAAGAGAAAATCTCATGGATCCAAGCAAATTCGCGCTCACGTATTCAGAAGGGTGACAGGCCTATTCCCAGATTTCCAGCAACGGAGACCTATGCTGCCCTACACCTCTTTAAACTAACATGGCACCCCAGAAGGGCCCCGTAAAGACGAATGCCCTTCTGCAAGTGTTTCCCATCGGTTCCATGTTAGTTATGCATTGAATTCATTTCTGTTATTTGTATTGTTACTACTACTTGTGGCTCTGGCTTACAGTATTGTACTACAGCTGTCGCTACACGTTGGGAGCCTTGGTTTGGATGTCAGGCCGCCTGGTTGTGGCTGCTTCGATTTTGGCAGGAGAAGAATCCGTGCATTATAAGCAACCGTCTTCAATCACCTCCCCTAATGATAGCCCCCCGGCCCCCTGATAGGGTTTGGGGTTTGGGGCTTATACACGTTGCTACTATTTCGGGAATATGTGTTATCAAGGGGGTGGTAGTACTCGGGGCAGGGAGTACTTGTGCTGTTGCGCTAGGAGCGGGAATTCCCCCGACAACCCTTCTTAGCACTGAATGCCAAATCACATGCCATGTTACATGGTAAGGGGAATTGCACCCACTGGCGAAGACAATTTGCTAGATTCCCTGCGGAATGCTTAGCACCTGCAATTTGTAGAGCGGCGTGGACCAGAGTCACGAGCAGCAACCCTGTGAGAGAAGACGGACATGACCGAATCTTCAGACGCCTTAGCTCCTGAACTTGGGTTGCTGTTTAGGAACTTAGTTGAAGTTACCAAATTTTCTTGGTACATAGCAAATACAATTATAGCAATTTAATTTAAGTTCCTGAACAGCAACCCAGGAAACCCACACTATACTCTTTCTAGAGGGCTAAATCGTCTCCCTCTGACCCCTTGCGACGTAACTTGGCCGCAGTCTTGGAGGGTGATATGATTGTGCCTTAGGTTTCGTCCCGAACCATTCATTACAGTAGACTAGAAACGTACTTGGACCTGAATATGTAATGTCTGTGAACCTTTGTTGGGTGCGGAGCTAGCCTAGAGATCCTAGAGTTTCTTGCTGGTGGTTCGAAGGGAGGAACGGATCCTTGCAGTTTGTATAGTCCCTAAATTATCCCGTATAACTTCCATATAGCAATATAACAGTCCCTCTACCCCTGCAACCCCATGTCCCATCATGCCCGGCTAACCTCCTAAGTTTTCAATGCCCAGAATATAGGCGTGTCCATCTCTTTTGCTATCATATGGCCCTATAAACCACCAGTAAGTTACTCCTACGAAAACTCTTACATGGGTGGTTGTCAAAATGGCGGTCCCTTTTTGGATCCCTATTTTAACACGGCACGCAATATTTACGGTGCGCAAAAAGGGATCATAATTTTGACACCACCCACAGAGTCCCCGGAGTTTCTCCTCTCATTTTGCACGCGATTCTCCAGTGTTCAACCCTAAGCCCTACATCCTAAACCCTAAAAATGCTAATACTGTTGATGGAGGAAATCTTGCACAACCTTACGTCCCTAGAGTCCTAGGAATTACAGTAGTTTGAGGCCCCTAGGTCGTGCAAGATTTCATCCATCAACAGTATTATGGTTTACATGTGCTTCAAGCATCCCAATATGAGCTATAGTCTAAACTCCTAGCATCGTAGGCAATACTCCCCGTTAAGGAGTTTATATTATAGTTCACATGGTACCTAGTTTGACGAGTAGGGGGACCCCAATATGGACAGCAAAATGCTGTCGTCCTTGTTATGGGGACCCCCCCAAAAAGGTACCCCTAATTTTGGGAAACTCCTAAACCCTAAATGTCATATCCGTATAGTAACAGCTTCAAGTCAGCTCTCTTATCCAGGAGTTGCGGTCATCCCGTACCAGCTCAGTAGACTGGCAGAGGCTGGGTTAAGCTGGGCCCCTTAATAGGGTTTAGGGTTGAGGGCTCCAGGATTTAGGGTTTTAAGGCTTGGGGTTTAGGATTTAGGGTCTTAGGGTTGAGGGCTTCAGGCTATGGACTTTTTTCGAGTTGTGCCAAGTACTTTGGGTATCTGTTTGTAGTATAGTAGCAATGAGGGTACAGACTTTGAGATTTCCTTACTCAGTCCTTGGCACACATGAAAGTTTCATTGTTATGGCGGTTGGCAGGCTTCTACAGAGGCCACTGTTCTACAATGGGTCTCTTGCAGCATGCCCTAAACCCTAAGCCCTAAACCCCTAAACCCCAAACCCCTAAACCCTAAAACCGGCTCACAGATGGCTGAGTCTGACAAACAAGGCCCCCAATAAACATGAGAGAACCCTGCAGTACACCCAGGGGTTCTCCCTACCCCCCTATACTACCCCGTATAGGTTCCCCCTTTTATTCATTTGTGTAAGCCAAGTTATACCAAAAAAATCCATGATAAACCCTGAAAAGCCAAAATCATCCGAAAATCATTAAGAGCTGAGCATACCTCTCTGGCCAGGGACCCTCTACTATACTTGGGCTTAGGGTTCAGGGACCTGCGCTGTAATAACCACGCCAAAGTTATAAGATCTCCGGCTTGGAGGGACAGCTCTGGGCTCATGAGGTTTAGGGTTCAGGGTTTAGGGTTGAGGGGTGTAAGAGCAAGACGTCAGTATTATCTGAGTTATTCTGAGGAAAGTGTTTGCAGCCTAAGATGATTTTCTCCCTTTTGGCAGGGGCATCTGTAAGTAAGTGATCTGCTGTAGAGGTCTTTGACAGGTAAATATCGTAGTTGTCCAAAAGAGGGGACCCCAATATAGACCCCAAAACTTACAAGCATTATAGGGACCCCTTCAAAAAGGGTCGCTCATTTTGGGAAACTCCCATATTTCAGGCTGCAGGATCTTGGTGTCGGGGAATCTTTTCGCAACCGACTATCCTGTGAGCCAGCTTGAAGCAAGTTTAGGGGTTGGTTTTGTCAAGAAACAAAGTGTTCCCGTTGAGCCACTGCCTTCCGTTATAGGGATAGATAGTTTCAAGTCAGAAATCTACACCCCACTGCCCCCCCACATGTGCACGCCCCCCAATTTGAACCCCTATTAGGCCTCATTAAGCACCAAACAGTCCTTATTAGCTCCTTAAACCTTGGGGGGGTGCATTTCGGGGCGCCTGTATTGTAACTCCTAATTTAGGAGTTTAATCTTGAAGCTAGCGGTTTTCGCGGGTCTCTCTACTAAAGCCCCCTGTACTGCCCACGTTCCCTCTGATGAGCCTTACTGTCCTCAAATAGCCTTAACTAAGAGGGGAACCTTAATGTTTGTACGAGGTGGCCCTAACATGAGGGCGCCCAAGATAATGTGGACACTTGAAAAATTGTCAAGATAATTCCTCGATCAACCTTATGAAGCCTCCAATTCCTGCAAACCAAGAGATATAAGCCCAGTTTCATTCCAGTTTCCCTTTGCTGGTCCATTGCTTCTTCCTTATCATGTAGGCCCCTGAGCTTTGGCCCCTAATGATGGCTGCTCTTCAGGCTCTGAAGGAACGGTATACTAAACCCTGAATCCTAAACCCCTACATGCCAGGGGTAGGTTGGAAAATAGTCTTTAATCTTTATTACCCTTAATTCCTACAGAATCCGCATAAAGCCGTAAAAAGTTGATTGTTATAAGGCCCCCACGCCTACCCTGCTGGCGCCCCGATGATTGATAGGTTTTAGGCTCAGGGATAGAATGATAGAGAATCAAGTGAACATGAAATGGAAACTGGAATTATACAGGGCTTGCAGGGATAAGTACTCATACATCGGGTACTTCAAATAGAGCGAAAGGTGACCTTTGAGAGGTGCTGGTTTAGGGTTTCGGGGGCCTTGTAAGACACTCTCACAGGTACCTTTGGGAAGCATTCATGTGGCAGCTTCTCAGCACGAATCCCGTATAATCCCTGGAAAAGATTCAGAATCCCTATGCACACCAAGGGTCCCAAGGGGTTCCTCCTAAACCCTCCTAAAACCAAAGCTCTGAAGCCTAAAACCCTAAAACCCAAAACCCTCAATCCAAAACCCTACCCCCTAAAATGTTCAGAAGCTCTCCCCCTGAGGCTGCCCTCCCCCTTACAGTAATAGCCCCTAACTATTGAGTTAATTGGGCCTTAACATACCTACAATAGTCCTTTGTGGTAACCCTAAACCCTAAACCCTAAAGTGGGGGATTGACCCAAGTTCCAGGTCTTTATGGCCTCAACCAGTTTTGACCGGCGGGGCCTTACTTTCAGCAGCATCCAGGACGTCCAGGAACCTCGGATGTGGTTTAGGGCTTAGAGTTTTGGGGTTTAGGGTTCAGGGTCTGGATTCAGGTTTTAGGGTTTAGGGTTTAGGCATAATGGAGAGTCAAGTGGAAAAGAAACTGGAACATGGAATGGAAACTACGATTACTGTGTTAGGGGTATAGAGGAATATATACGGGAATATGGGGTATATTATGGGGGTACGTAGGGATATTGGCATGGGTGTTCGGTTTAATTAGTGCATTTCAGAATAGCTCTGTGCTAGGGAGCCTAGGGATACATGGGCATCACAATCGGTATCGTAGGGGGCCCTGTTAAGGCTGGATAATGGGATAATTGTATGAAACTCCCATGCGAATCAGCAGAGCATTGCTATTTATTCTTCTTGCATTATTGAGAGATCCTAAGACTCAGACGTACTGGTGCTTAAGGGAGATTGCAGAAGTGGTTCCTTAGAGCACTTTCTATATAGTCCTCATATACATCCCTAAAATTGTTCCTACATTAACTCCCAGGCTGCCCCTGCGGTTTAGGCTTTAGGGTTTAAACCCTAAACCCTAAACCATTTAGCACCAGTAAGTAAACAGCAGCTTGCTCAAAGTGGGAGCCAAGGATAGCTCGGACCGTCAATGTCCCAACTGCAAGGCATCGCCCCACCGCAAAGATGCTGCCTTCTGCTGGCGGTGTGGTGGCTGGGTTGTTGTAGAATAGTTTAGGGTTTAGGGAATAGCATTTTGGAAAAAAAACATGCATGGGAGTTTCCCAAGATTAGGGTTACCTTGGGGGGTCCCTGGAAGAAGGATTCTAGTATTGGGGGTTCTATATTGGGGTCCACTTTATTATGGAAGCTACCACATATACCCCTACATGTACGTGCGTATGTGTTTTTATATGAGCCCAACGCAGAATGATCATGTCTTTTTTTGGCGTTGGTACCTCAGCAATTTCAAGGTGAAGTGATGCCCGTGGAGTAAGTGCCCTTTTGAGGCCCTTTTGCCCAAAAGAACTAGTGTAGGGAGGGCAAAACTGCCCTCCACCCAGGCTCTTTCGGAGGGCTGCTTTGTACAGAAGGCTGAATTAGCATGTGTTCGGTCTGTCCTCATCACCTCATGCGGTGTTTTCCAGGCTTGAAAGTGACAAGCCCCAGGGCTATTCATGCACCTGCTCAAGCATGCTAACGCATGCCAAGGCAGGCAGATCTCAAACCAACAAAATAAGGGTTTAGGGTGTTAGCGCAGTGAGTGCCAACAACCTGGCGGTGTTAGCCCGACTCCACCAGCCTTCAAAGAATCCCTAGTACTGACAGCCTCCCTGAGTCCTCTAATAATAACAGTAGTAATGACGATGATTGCTACATGTCCTGTCCGTCGGGACCCGATCTGCAGCCGCATCGAAGTCGTGCTTCGCACTAATCACTGTCGCCCTTGGCGGAGCTATGCTGATGGAAGCTGGCCTCTGGAAGTCAGAAAGCTAACAGTGGCGTTTTTAGAAGTACCGCCAAAATCAACAAGCCCATGGGCATGTAGGAGACATATATTGCATATATATATACATATATATATATATAGAGGGCACAGAGGTTAGGGTGTAGGACTTAGGGCTCCAGGTTCTCAAAACGGGGTGCCTTCGTTGACCCTACGGTGGATATTAAAGATCCTGCATGACCCTTAGAACCTAATACCGGGAATTATGCTAACATACAAGCTTAAGGTCCTGCAGGATTTCTAGTATTAACAATAGGAATTCGACAGGATCATGAACCCTAAGCCCTAAATGTTAAGGGATCATGAGCCCTAAACCCTAAACATGAAGGGATCATGAGCCCTAAATCCTAAACATGAAGGTATCATAAACCCTACGCCCTAAACCCTAAACCCCCTACATGAACAAGACTGCGACAAACAACAAAAAAAAACAACCTGAACCTGGCCTGTTAAGGTGCAGTCAGCAGGAGGCTTTGAATTCTGAACCTGAAGCCTTACTTAGGGTTCAGGGTCTAGGGTTTAGGGTTTAGGGTTAATGGTGGTAGTAGTAATAGTAGTGGTGGTGATGCGTTGGGGCTTTCAGGACTTCTTGGGCACGCCTCGTTTGCATCGACGTCCGAGCCCGCCAGGGCTTTGCTCTTGATTCTTTTTCAGCCGAAGGCTCATGCTGAGACGTCGTGATGTGACCCATGGTCTAAACTCCTTAAAGGGGGGTTATATATGGATTCTATAGGGGATTACTGTAGTAGGGCTTATTAAGTGGGATACTGGGAGTTTAGACTATAGCTCATGAGGGGGCAGGGCCAGAAGTGGCATAGGACACGGCTGTTCATTGAAGCCAGCACAGGATGTCAATCTAAGGGAGCTGGTAAAGTGAGCTTTAAGGTTGCTGATAGGAGCCATGAGGCCTATGCCACTTCAACTTCGCCCTGCATGGGACAGCCTCAAAATCTTGCAACATCCGCCTTGCAGAGAATCTGCATTCAAACCCTGAAACCTCCACTCGGTGGCCAAACCACAGCAAAAGTCTGCATCGCATGCTGCTGCCATCCAATCTGCCTAGTTTGAGTCAAGGTCGTACATCGAGGGTTTAGGGGATATTGTATATGGGTTTAATGGGAAGAAAATGGAGGGTACTACTTGGGGTACATTACGCCAACAGTGTTGAGTCAAATGCAGAAGAAAATGGTGATAGGGCTGAACCCTAAACCCTAAACCCTGGTACAAAAAATCCTGCATGAAGATCTCAGTTGAGCTAGTGATGATAACTGGCCGGGAGTCCAGTGGGCTAGGATGCAGAATTAGGGTTTAGGGTTTAGGGGAGCATGACTAGCAGCGTCTGCCTTATTCATCGAATCATGTTCATTTTTCTGATTTACCCTAAAAGCCTGAACCTGCGCAAAAATGGATCGAAGAATTTGGGCCCCTCAGCCGTTCCCAACAGGGTTTAGGCTACTTGATAGATGGTAGCTTCCTGAATATAAGGGAACCCCAAAATTTTCTTATCCAACAATGGATCCCCCAACAAGGGGCCGTTAATGTACCGAACCCTATCCTCACAAACAACTAGAAAATCCCTGTGTCCATCTCATCTGCATATTCCGTTCCATTTGATTTTCCAACATAATATTGGGACAGTCCCTAACCTTAAGCCCTGATAAACCCTGAACCCTAGACTCACGACTGAGTCTTTTGTTGGGAACCACTGCCTCATGCAGACGTGACAGTCCTCTGAGGAAAAGTAAAAACCCTGAACCATAACGCTGAAACCCTAAAATCTTAAACCCTAAACCCTATATCCTTGTTTTTAGCTTTTGGATGCCCCTAAAACTTCGTGCTCCGCCAGGGTTGCAGCGCTGTGGTTCTCACAGATTCCGCAGCGCCCCGAGTGTATCATGGTGTAGGGTTTGGGGTCTAGGGTTTGGGGGTTAAGGGTTTTTAAGTGTAGGGTTTAAGCTTCAGGGCCCTCTCAGGGTTTAGGGTCCTTGGTTTAGGGGAATTAACGTCCCTAAACCCTAAACCCTATTATAGTACAGCACGGTAGGACTTTTCGTATCAAGGGTCGCAGCGGTGGTCCGGACCGCTCTGGTATACCTTAGGTGGACCCCCCATCCAGTAACACTGATTATATTAGGTTAGGATTTAAAGGTTTTAGGGTAGGGGGTGGACCCCCACCCTGTAATACTGACTAAAAGTGAGTATATTAGGGTTCTCTTATATTCCTCGTATACTGCTTACAGGGTGGGGAGGTCCTCCTAGAGTATACGAGACGAGTCAAACATTTTGGGGGCGGGTCCGAAACTCCAAAAAGTCGGGGGCCCTTTGCAGTAGCCCCCTACAGTATACTAGGCTTCCTATCGCGGCCACACATTTTTGGAAACCCTTTGTCGCTGTTTTCGTGATGTAGGGTTTTACTTGGTATGAAAGCCGAAGGCAATCGTCCACTGCAAGTTCGGTGCGCTGCCTTTCCAAGCACCTGAGGCAAGGCACCGCTTCAACCAAAGCCCAAGTTAGGGCCCCTGGTTGGTAGGAGTTAGACAGGGATGTATCGTGTTCCTAGTAAGGACTAAGGGAATATGATCCCTCCCGAGTAACCCCCAATAAGATATGGCAGTATGCGTGGATTGCTGGGGTTGGGTGTCCCTATAGCAAGCGCCTGAGATAGGGCGGGTCTGCAGAGGGAACCCGAAAAGGGAGACCTCGAACCCTTAGCCTAAGAGTAGAATGGCAAAATAGTACAATAGTATAATGTGGAACAAGGCAAGAGTAGGGGTCCTGGTGCTGTGTATTCAAGATGGACGTAGCTCGGAGAAAGGTGCAGGACTTAGGCCTTGAGGATTGGGCTACAAAACCCTAAACCCTAAACTACAGCCCTTAGGCATTACAGGAACTAAGAGGTTAGGTTAACAGCGAGGCTTTCCAGACGAGGAGCACCATGATTTTTCATCCCCTCAAAGGAGTATACAGGGGTTATTATTAGGGTTCAGGGTTTAGGACTGGTATTAACCCACCCCCAACCCCCCTAGTCTGAAATGTTCCCCATTGTGGTATATTAGACTATATCGGGAGTATTTAATATTGGGGCGGTTTGGGGGGGGTTAATATAAGGGGACGGGGTTACTAGAGATACCAGTACGGCCAACTAGTATCAGTAATTTCCGTAATTGTATTAGTTTTGGCAGCAGCCTACGTGGTTTCACAAGTATGCCTTAGAAGTGCAATCTCCCATAGGTGTCGCTTTAATATGCAGCCAACCTCTTCATGCCCAAAACTGTCGCATAATAAGATATAGTTCAGGTCCTGCCCCCACTCAGTTGCAGTTAGATGATATGCGCATGACACCTGCATATAGCCACTGGATCAGTCCTAAGCGCCTTTGGCCAGTACCCACGCTACTACGTATTTGGGCAGAAGCTAGTGCATGCAGGTTGTCCATGCTTCACGGACAGAAACAGGTCCTAATCTTTTCTTTCCTCCCCTGAATCCTACAGTAAACCCTATACGCATATTTATTCGTTTATGCTCTCAACGTGTGTATCTAGATATTTGTATATTGGGTACGTTATGAACCAGTATGGCTACCATATAAAGCATTTTCATGGGTCACCCTAAGCCCCTAAACCCTGAGCCCTTTTACCCCATCTTAACAGGAGCCCAGAGAGTTTGTAGCTTGTCTCCTTTTGCAGCCTCCCTTTCCCAGACCCCCTAAAGGATTCAAAGAATGGAAACCCCCCAAAAGGGCTCCATTACTACGTTGGGCAACCTAGGGGATGGTTAAGGGGTTGCATTTTTTGGATCTTTTAGGGGGTCTGGGTTGTCATGAGGGTGCCCATGTGAGCTATAGTCTAAACTCCCTCAAGGGGGTTATGTAGGGGATTATATAGGGGAGTATTATAGGGCTTCAAGCCAGATCGCTGCACACCATGATTTAATCACCTCCCCGTATCAGGCCTCCCACCCTCTGATGACAAACATCCTGAACAGTAAGAGCATGTACTAGGCAGAATGTCTACTTTCAGAGGGGCTTTATTCAGGGAGGGGATTCTGATAAATTGTAATGTGTATGTATTTGTACATATATATATATAGATATATACACCCCTATATGACTCCTACTATACTACCCGGGGGGAGGAGATTACTAGCAAACTGAAGCCTGAACCCTAAAACCGTCAACCCCAAAGTCCTAAACCCGAAACCCGCCTAAACCCTAAAATCCTAAGCCCTAAACCTTAAAACCCTGTACGGTAAACAGCCAGGATGGCATCCCGCGCCACTTCACGTTCTTCGAGGGCAGCTCGCGAGGGCCTCAGCGGGTCTCGAAGAGAGCGCTCCAAAGCATACCAGTACAATAGTAAAATGATACACTTTAGGGTTAGGGTTTAGGGTTCCCCCGCCCTGTAATAGTGGTTTTATAGGAATATAAGAGGATTCTAGTCTAATCCTTGTTATCAGTATAGTCACTATTACTGGGTGGGTGTCCACCTAAGGTAGAGTCGTGTTCTAGTATAACCGTATGCTAGTAGAATAGTAGAATCGCATAGTGGTATGATAGCGTAATGGTATGGTAGCTGGCTAGTCTATTAGTATAAGAGGATACTGGTGTATTTGTATACTTGCCTGTATGTGGAGCAGGACATTCAGCACTTCCTACTGATTACTTGAGGTCTTAGGGGCGGTTGTGCGGGGATCTTATAAGTGAGAAGTACCGTTGCGGTCTTTTAGTAGGAAACAACGGAATATAATCCCTATTGAATATATTACCTCATTCCCTGCTAACCCCAGTAAGTATAATATCCCAATAAATCCCCAATATACTTTAGTAGTTCCCATGTTGTTTTCCATTTTCCTTAGTACCCTAAACCCTAGCCTCTGAATGTTAGAGAGAGAAGAGAGAAAGAGAGAGAGAGAGAGATTTAGGGTTTAGGGTAACCCTAAACCCTAAACCCTAAACAATCCCCTTGCAGCGGCTGTGCATCATGATCTCGAGGTGCCCCAAAAGCTGGGTTTATCAGGGGCGCTCAGGGTTTAGGGCGGAGGGTTTCAGGGCTTAGGGTTTAGGGCTCAGGGTTTAGGGCTTAGGGCTTGATACTACCTCTTGAACCCCGGACCCTAGCCCAACAACTTGTTTGAGGTACCCTGAAACCTCATCCTGGAGTGTTTTCATTTCATTCAGAGCCGAGGGCTCCCCAGAGGGCACCCCAATCTCGAGGTATTCCCATGTGGGGAAGTTCTTAAAGATCATCTCCCTTCCGTCCCTTTCCCTAAGCCGGTATTCATCCCTAGGGCCCATGGGGCACAGTGCAGGAGCCTAAATGGTTGTCAATATCGTTTCCTTATAACCCATGGCTTAACATACCTTAGTTAGAGAGGCCCCTACGTACTACAGCATGCTTGTATCCCTATAGAAACCCAGATCCCCTTCCAGTTTCCATCTGATTTTCTGCTTTGTTCTGACCCCAAACCCCAAACCCTGAAGCCCAAACACTGAACCCTTTATTAGTGTATCCCTCTAGCCCCTTGAATCGGGACCCTATTCTCATGACTTCGCTTCAGGCCGATCAACTTCACCCATCAGAAAATGTCACCCTGCCTTGCCTTGTATGTTTAGGGTTAAAGATTTAGAGATGTAGGTTCAGGGGCCGCCCCAAGATGCGGGGACAACATTAGTCATGGGGCTTACATGGGGAAATGCCGGCGACAATGCAGGGACATATTCCTCATCTCCTCATGGTGATACTGCAGAGATGTATTCTCTATTTTCTCATAAGTGTTGGTGGTTGTTCAAGGCCGCGCATAAAGGTACCAAGCAACTTGGGCTACAAAACGGGGCGCTGATTTTGGCCAGTGCCAGCTTGTTGAACACTACAAGATGGGGTTATACGAGCTATAGTCCAAACTCCTAGTAGCCCACTCAATAAGCCCCAATTATAATACTCCCCTATATACGCCCCTATATAACCCCCTATAAGGAGTTTGGACTATAGCTCATATGAGGGGGGTACTTAGACTGAAGCTGCAAGGTTCAGGCTACCACAATCTCAGCACATTCCGCGCTGGTTGGGAATGGAAAAATGCATCCGTATGATCTGGGCAGTTCAAAGCGATGTCACCCGACCTTACCCTAAATGGTGGTTTATATAGGGAATCGTACCAAAATGGCCTTAACTTGTGAATTGACATTATTGAAAGAATACACTGTTCGACTAGCCTCTACATGGTCCACCCAAGATACGGAAAATCTCAGAAGTTCTCACGTTCTTTTCCATTCCGTCATTCCCTCCTAGCAACCACTCTTTTCCAGCCTCAGCCAGGCTGAGTGGGCACGGGGACAAAGTCGTCTGATGCTTAGCTGGTGCACATTTGGTAGTCTCTGCAAATACGACCTCAATGTAGATCCTCAACATACTATAATCCTCATCATGTGACAACAAAAAACTAATTTTGGGAAACCCTAAAACCCGAAACTTGAGGGGTACCATAAAGGATTATAGTAGGGGATTTTCAGGGTTTAGGGATTAGGGTTTAGGGCTTGAGTTTTAGATTGTAGGGTTTTAGGGTGTCCCAAGATTAGGTGTGCGTTTTGGGGGTCCCTATAATAAGGACTACATTTTCTTAAATCTACACGGGGGTCCCCTTCTTTTTGGAAACTACCAAATCCATCTAGATTTAGAGCCTCTGGGTTTGCTGAAACAAGCTCAGCTTGCTGGTGGCCATCAAGGAGTGAAGCAGCAGGATATGAGCTATAGTCTAAACTCCTTGAGGGGGTTATGTAGCAGGTTCTAGAGGGGACTACCATAGGGTTATGAAGGGGGATGCTAGGAGTGCAGAAGATGGCTCATATTGGAATTCTGATAAGGTATGGGATCCGCTCCTCCACTGCATACCCAACACCCTAAACTCTTTCGTGGCTTCCGCTTGCTTTTTCCCTCCTCGTGAACCCTTCAAGGTGGGAACTATTGGCCCACAGTATGTGCCCTTGATCTTGGGATAATGATATATACATGTTGTACCTTATAAAGCCCTACAGGCACAAAGAAGGACCCGTAGTAGGATCCAAGAAATAGGTAGCAGCCCATACATGGTGCCCACAAGTAGGAACTTTCAAACCACCAGAAAGATGCTTAAGCTCCGAGCTCTACAACCTATAGCGGGTGTAGGGTTTAGGCTATAGGGTTTCGGGTTTAGGGTATAGGCTTTGGGGCATAGGGTTTAGGGTTCAGGGTTTGGGGTTAAGGTTGGTCCCATGGACCCCTAGTATGGGCCCTTAATTCTGGGCTCCTTATATACCTACGCCATGTGTACCCTGAAGGGTTCCTAGAATCCCCCGAAAAAGCCCTCACGGCCCATTTTAAGGGCCCATACTTCTAACCTTAGACTCTAGTGGCTTCCATTTTCTTTTAATCCTAAACCCGAACCTCCGGAAAGATATCTCGTCTAAGGCGGTTTAGAGTGTGTAGCTTGCCCCATTCAAGCCTTACATGGCCCTAATGCCTAGTGCCCCCATGTAAGCCTTATGTGAAGCTACCCACCTGGTAGCTCCACACCTGAAACTCTAAACCCTAATCCCTAAACCTAAACCTATCTATCCCCATGTGCACCTGCAACCCTTCCAGTTACAGTATTTATTCAAACCTGAATAGTTTACTAGGGGTGAGTAGGGAATGAGGAAATACATTGGGATCATATTCCCTTAGCCCCTACTAATCCCCAGTAAGTCTAGGTACTCCCGTACCCCAAACCCTGAACCCTAAACCCTACACCCTAAACCCTAAACTCAACCATCCAGCAACTTAGGTCTTGTATAGTCAGTCCGGCGGCGGGGCCCGGTGGCAGCCAGTGAGGGCCTTAGCTATTTGGGAAGGCAGCGCTGTGATCTGGGAGATATATGGGGTTTTGGTTGAGGGGTTTAGGGTTCAAGGTTTAGGGTGTAGGGATGAAATAGGGGTTACATTCAGGTGTACAAAGGGAAGTACTATAAGGATCATAAGCTCTAGTTTTACGCGTCTTTTTTGGTCCCACAAACTCAAAATGTAACCCCCAAACCGCCCTGCGAAGACTGCAGAATCTGTGCGGTGAGCGCTATAATGCCTACGGGGCCCTGTAGAGCCCTAAGCCCTAAACCTAAACGCAATCGGGAGGAACTCGATGCCTGAAACTTGTTTAGGGTTCAGGGTTGTGGGGTGACATTAGCCATAGTCTAAACTCCCTAAGGGGGGTTCATAGGGGATTATATAGGGGAGTATCATAGGGGTTATTAAGGAGGATACTAGGAGTTTAGACTATAGCTCATACAGAAGGAGTTTGAGGTACTACCCATCCTGAGAGACAAAACCCTCAAGCCTGATGAGCAATAAGCCCTACAACAAAAAGGACGCCAAAACCCTAAACCCCGCTATTAACCTACTTACTAAGTCCCCCTGACCCCCCAACCCTAAACCCTAAACCCTAAATGATATACAGTAGTTTCCATTTTCTTTTCCATTATTAACATACTTACTAAGTCCCCCTGACCCCCCAAGTATATACTGAACCCCAAACCACTTAACTAGCGGAGGAAGCCTTCCTCGGCCATCTCAGCTTCTTGGCAGAGAGTGGCGGAATCGAGAGCAGGACAGGGAACCGAAGGTTATGGTTTAGGGTTTAGGGGTTAGGGGTTTAGGCTTCGAGGTTTACAGAAGTTGTGTAGGGCTCGTGTCCGGAAATTTGACGGGTTTTGACCGGCTTCCGGTCGTTTATGACCCTACACAATTTCCATTTATCCTGGGCTTGAGGTCTTAGGCTTTAGGTTTTAAAGTCTAGGGCTTAAAAAGGGTATAGGGTCATCGTCTTGTTCATCATCGAACCCTGAACCTGAACCCTAAACCCTCTGCACCTCATGAACCTCCAATTAAGGGTAGGCTTGACTGTCTTGGAAGCATTTGGCCATCTGGTGGAAGACATTGTATTGCTGTGCTGAAGGAGAGGATACGCTGATATGGGACCTTCTCATCATGATCCCTAGAAAATCCTTTATGTGGGTTCAGGGTTTAGGGTTCAGGGTTTTCTCCATTTTCCTTGTAGTCCCCATGATATATTCGCAGGGTCCCCAAGGGCCAGAAACCCTCGTACAGCTATGCGTTGTAAAGCACGAGCCCCGTTTTCGCTGCACAGATCCCCTCGCGGTTTAGGGTTTAGGGCTTAGGGTTTAGGCGATCATCGCTATGTTTCTCATAATTAGACTGGACTCCTAGTTTTGGGGCCACGTCTTCAGCATCCCATAGCATCAGTGCGCCCGAGTTTTTTGGTTAGCTGACTTATAAACTCAAGACTACTGAGTTCTTCCTTGGGCGGTCAAACGCCGAAGGTGATCCCTAAACCCTAAACAGAAAAGATCAGTCCCAGTTCCTGACTATCCGCAGAATGTAAAATATACTTACAGACATATATACCCCAAGCCCTATTTTGATTATGTAAGCCCCTACATACATTCCCGACACCAACCCGTACATAAAACATGATCTGCTCCCTTCGAGTTGCCATAATTCTAGTTGTGTAGGCACCTACACCCCAACCCTAAATGCTCCATGACCCCTATGATGCCTTTAAAGAGACCCTAAGCCCTAAACCCTAAACCCCTAAACCCTATTTGATATTTATAGACCATAAACCCTATTTGATATTTATAGACCATTAGACAGGAGCTTGCGCTCTGGTGAGGGGCTGCTCGCATCCTGCCAGCATTTTGGGTGGTCTAGGATGGTATAGGGTTTAAGGGCTTAGGGTTTAGGGTTTAGGGTTCGGTTTCGGGCTCCTCAATCTGTTTTCTGGATTCCTTTAGGAGACGCATATGTTACATCTTCCGGGTTATTTCAGATGATTTCCCTTTTGATAGAGGATCCTGATGTCGATGAGCATCCCGTTATTTGTTCCTCCGACCCAGCCCTCCATGTAGACCTACTGCAAGCCGATGGCGTGTGCTTCTTGGAGGGTCAGGGAGACTTAGTAAGTAGGTTAATAACACCAATAACCCATATAGTAAGCCCATTTATCCCCATTATTAACCTACTTACTAAGTCCCCCTGACCCCCCAAGTTGAGACCCTGAACCGGAAACCGTGCACAGCGCGTTGCTTCGGAAGCGTAGACTATCAAGGAAAGGGCAGATGGTCTTTGGCCTGGCGAGCCTATCACAAGCGAGCTATGTGCGCGCACCCTCCCTGAATCCAACACGGAAATCCAGAACGGCATCTATCTAGACTATTGTCGGCTCCACATGGGGCTATTTGGGTTCTACTTCACTTTGCGGCTGGGTAGAACCCTAACCCTAAACATAACTGTAGAACCTCAAAAACTTGCGCCACTACGAGGCGTTAGACACCTCCGAGCAGAACGACCTGGTCATCGTGCGGCGCCTCACGATTTCCAGGCCTTCGCGGTTTAGGATTAAGAGTTTATAGTCCCCCTTAAGTAGATAGAATATGGCATTGGGTATGTTATAATAAGATCCCCATATACTCCATGTTTTATCTACTTAAGGGGGACTATAGGGTGTTGTGCCCAGCCGGGGCATATGTAGGGAGTTCAGCTTCGGAGCTCTTTTGGACTGGTAAAAACGGTAGTTATAGTTTTAACCTGGGGAATTTAAAGCGACCTCACCGGACCTCACCCTAAATGGTGGCTTTTTTGGGGAAGAGTACCAACATGGCCTTATATTGGGAATTGAATTTTTTTTAAATTACCATGCTTAATGGGGCTTCTGGAGGACTGTGTATCACCATGTTTCGCAATGATCCACTACCATATTGAAGCTCGTATAACCCTTGTATAACCCCTTAAAGCCCCTAGAAAAAAAACTGTATAAACCCCTTACAGCCCCTGTATAACCCTATATAACCCCCCTAAATCCTACACCCTAAACCTAAAACCTAACCCCTTATAACCCCGTCTGATGGTACCCTTGCGTGGGACACGCGCTCCAGGGAACAAGCCGCGCAGCATGGCAATGCGTAATTGGATCCTGTAAAAAGAGGAGTTAGGGTTTAGGGTTTACTGTCAGGTTTAGGGTTTAGGGTTATATAAGGATTATATAGGGTTTATGTAGGGATAATGGACAAGAAAATGGAAACTACAATTTAGGGCTTAGTAATCATTATAGTATAGCAATAGTAATAGTAACAACAATAGTAATGGTAATGGTACCAGTACTAGTATAGATTGTTATCTAATCATGGAGAATTCCATGGAAATTCGAACGCAATATGACAAAGACACCGGGATTGTATAGGAGGTTCTACAGATGTAGAAGCAGAAGTAGCTGCCATACATGTATCATGTACACCCAAAACACTCATCCAATCTCTGAAGCCCTCGCAAGACATCCTCAGCGATTCACCGTGCCAATGGTGTTCGCAGGCCCACAATTCAAATCAGGGATGCTTTGACGATGCAGCGGGGAGCTCGGACTCCTCGGATTCCCCAGGGTTTGAACCCTAAACCCTGTCAGGGTTGCAAAAGTCAAATTGCAAAAGTCAAAGTAGGGGCCCAAGTAGTCATTCAACATGCGGCCCTAGATTCCGCAAAGTCGGGGTCTAGGATACCTCAGATAGGCCCCAAATTGGTATTCGTTCTGGATTATGCAGGCCTCCCTGCATTGCATAATCGCTATGAACCCACATATACGCCCAGTCTCGAACTCACGTTTCATTTCATGCTTGTTTCGTTTGCTGTTCCATCATGCTAGCCCCAAACCCTAAACCCGAAATACCCCTGGTAGCCTAAACGTCTAAGCCCTAAGACTCGCGGTTTTAGGCTTCTATACACTGGCCACTTACTCGGCAGACTGCTTGCACCCTACAACCCCCTGTGCTCCAGACCCAGACTTCACATGTTTGAGCCGCCCACCCAAGTCCTCAATGCAGAAGCCTAAATAGACCCATTACTAGTCGCCAGTTATCCCGATATGGCTATAGCATAATTAATATGCCAAAGAACCATCTTCTAACCAAGCAAGCCCCTACATACACCTTAATTCTAAACCCTAAACCCTAAACCCTGTTTGGTTCCAAAGCAAGTGAGGTTTAAAGGGCAATGGCTCTATCCGCGAAACTTCCCGGCTGCACAAAGCGCGCTTCCCAGACTCGGGCCTGGGGAAATGGGCAACGGAAATTAGGGTTTAGGGCTGAGGGGTTTAGGGGTTTAGGGAGTTTAGGGTTTTGGGGGGTTTAGGGTTTTGGGGGGCTTAGGGATTTAGGGTTTAATGTGGCGTTAAGATATGTTTGTGTCGTGGGTGGATGATCTTCATATCGAGATCAGGAACCATTCAGCCTCCATAGCTTCGAAGACATTTTCTAAACCCCAAATCCAAAACCCTAAACCCTAAACCCAAAAAGACCTAAACCCTAAACCCTAAACATATTCTGAATAGGTGTTGCAAAGGAATTCGCATTGTGGTGACATCCCCGCCACCTTACTTTGAGCGCTCTTGTGGCGCGGCCCACTGCAAGAAGGAACTTCCGCAAGAAGTGCCTACAAAAACATCATGAAATAACCCTTGCCATTCCCTCATACGCCCTATATCCCAGGAATATCCTTTTCTGAGCAAACCACAAGCGCTCCCAAATGTTTAGGGTCAGGGGTAGGGTTAAGGGCTTACCACTATGGGCTATTAGACCTTAAGGGTACCTTAATCTACCTTAATAGGGCTCTTTTAATAGGGGATTTTAGGGTCTAATAGCCCATAGTGGTAGGGTAACTGACGTGAGGCGTCTGTGCGGACAAAGACAACTCCGTGCTCGCAGCAACCCTGGAGTGGAGAGTTTCTAGGAGTCTAAGTTGGGTACTGCCCCCACTCAGTAACAGTTGGATCTATAATATACATATATATATAGCCCTTAATATGACCCTTAGTATAGACTGTTACTGGGTGGGATATACATGTATATATAGCCCTTAATATGACCCTTAGTATAGACTGTTACTGGGTGGGGGCAGTACCCAAAGTTAAAGGTTTCAAGCGCCTAGTTTGGTCCCCGAGCCTCATTTGCACTATAGTCTAAATTCCTTAAAAAGGGGGTGGTTATATGGGGGCTTCCCAAAATTAGGGGTACCCTTTTGGGGGTCCCTATTTTCAGGACTATAGTATTTTGGGGTCTATATTGGGGTCCCCTTATTTGGGGAAACTACCATATAGGGGAGTATTATAGGGGTTATTATCATAAAGGCGGATATCAGGAGTTTAGACCATAGCTGCTTTGGGGGGATTGTATGCCCGTATGCCCTTAAGGTTTCGTGGATCTATCTCTAAGTATATATACATATATATGTATATAGATAGACACACACACGCCTGTGCATATGTACACACATATACTACGACATAGGGACCCTAAGAGTAAGGGTCTGTACTGGGGGCCGACGGTTTCACCCTGGATCAAGTTTCAGCATATTAGGTTTAGCGTCTAGGGTTTAGGTATGGCATGAATAATGACCAATATTATGGTTCTAGTTTCCTTGTGTATCTATGGTTCAGCTACCTCAGGCCATTCTCCAAATGGCATTGCCTAGAGAACATATGGGTGTTCAGGGTGAGAAGGCAAGTGGAAGATCCAACGCAGAAGATTTTTCTGAGGCTGCCTCCATGTTCATCCCTGAAATGAACCACTAATTGAGGCTTTCTTCGGTGGCCCAGAACTTTCATGCATGCCAGTGATTGGTCAGTCTGCTACAAGAGGCAGGCTTCAAATCCTAAAGCCTAAACTTGCAGCGAGGTTCCCTGAACCTCCAATCCCTACCGCCGCCGGCAAGACGGTCCAGAACGCCTTATATGAGTGGAGGTTGTCAACAGCTTTGTCCATAGACAACCCTAAGTCCTAGACCATAAAACCCTAAACCCTACCTATTAAGCCCTGATCTCCACGCCCTAAATCCAAACCCTTGGTGCCTATCCCCAAACCACACACCTAGGAAAGCGCTGTACCCCAAGCCCGATGATCAACCCCGAACCACAACTCACACAGAAAAGGTGCGCGGGGGTGCTCAAAAGAATCCTGATCTCCATGCAAGCCTATAACGCCCTTTAGACTTTAGATTCATACAATCCCTATACAACCTGAAGACCTGAACCCTAAACCCCAGAACCGTGAAAACTCTGACCCTGAGGTGCTGCTAAGCAGTAGCTCTGAAGCCGGCAGCGCCGCGCCAGGAGCCAAGATAAGGGTTAAGGATGTAGGAATTTATAGAAATTGTATAGGGTTTGGGTCCCTGAGTTGTTACCTGATTTTTTTCCTTTTCACTTTTCCAAAGCCAGTTTGGTGGAGAAGTTGGCCACTGCAGCAACTCGTGTGGAGACAGCGCGGGCAGGGGCTCTTTTTTGCTGTTTCCTCGTTGTCTCCAACTATTTCTGCCTCATGTTGCCGCAAGCTGGCCTTAGATGTCTTGAGTACTTTTCAGGACAGGACAGGCAGGAGCAGGCAGGCAGGGAGCAAAAGGGAGGCTGAGTTCATTGCATGTGCGCGTGCAGGGGGTAGGGGAGATCAATCAAGGATCGATGGGGTTCAGGGGGGGCCTTGACCTTGTGGACGTTTGGAACGCACTTGAAGCTCTTTCGTCAAATCTTCTTGATTTTAGACGCCGCGCATGTCGTCAAAGCAATGTTCAGGAACCCAATTGTGGAAGTATACAACTTCTGTTGATTTTGGTCTTGAGGGTTTAGGGGTTGAGGGGTTGAGGGTTTAGGGGCTTAGGGTTTTAGGGAAGCGGGGTTTTAACTCGTAGGGATTGAAATAGCAGCGGTCGCAGGCGTAGCTGCAACAATGACTGCGCGAGTGCAGATGACACGAAAGTCACGATGGTCTTGCTTTCACGGTTTGGCCCCATGTAATGCCTAAATAACCCTTTTATAGCCCCTATCTTATGTAGTCCTTATATAGCCCTGCATAAGCCTCTGTAATCCTGATAGAACCCTTCCTCATGATTTTACTGTACATGACGTCGCTATCATGTGCCCTTGGCGCTCGAGATCTGGCAACCGGCCCTTCTAAGCCAGGGCTGTAAGGGACAGTAAGAGTATGCTCACCCTCAGCCCTAAACCCTAAACAAGATTGGTTTGGGGTATGAGAAGGGTGCCCGAAACCTGGACCCTTCTCAAAGCTCAGTCCTTTGTAGAAGCCTGTTTACGCGGACTACATTCCGCAGGGAGGTACATGCAACGATACTAGTCCGAGAACTCCCCAAAGCAAAGCCTTCCATAGGGCCTTGCTTGTATAATTATGGTATAGCGCACCTCTAGTAGACCTCAATAGGGTCTAGGGTTATAGGGTAAACCCTGAACCCTAAAGCCTAAACCCTAAGCCCTTAACCCTGGCGTGGGAAGAAACATGTTCAACCCTTAGGACTGTGGGGGGAGAAGATGTTATCTACCCACCCACAGTATGTTCTAAGATGTGCCTAAGCATAGTTGATTTTGATAAAACCTCATTTTTGAGCCAAGGACTCAAAACCATCGACCCCCACACCCCAAAAACTGAAAGGGTTTAGGGTCAGGGTTTAGGGTTAGAGTTTGGGGTTTGTGTTTAAGTTTTAGGGTGAGGGTTCAGAGCTTAGGGTTTAGGGTTACCTTGACGCTCGGACCCTTAAGCCTACAGAACGTTACGCCCTGGTGGTGACACCGCCACGGTGTAACGCGCATGCTAGCCCTACACCCTATACCTTTCTCCCCTAACCCAAGACCAAACCCTAAACCACAAAGTGTGAGCCCTTGGCCCTACACCCCAGGCTGTATACCCTCAACCTGAAGCCCTAGATCTTACAGCAGTTTGCAGTGTCTTTTCATTCCCTTAAATATCCCCCTTTGTGGCCCCTACAGAGGTATTTAAAGCCCATAGAACTCCATGTAATCCCCGTATATTCTTATACATGTAACCCCAATATCCTAAACTTTAACCATACAAACCCTAAACCCCTAAAAGGGTTGTTGAAAAGAACCACACTATCCCCTTTTCTGCATTTTGAGGCCGAGCATCGTTCGGCTCAGGCTCCCAAAGTGATGGAGCCAGGCAGGTCACACTTGGAGTAGGTTTAGGGTTTAGGGCTTAGGGTTTAGGGCTTAGGGTTTAGGGTTTGTATGGGTTATATCGGGAGTATGTGAGGATTATATAGGGAGTACAGAAGGACCATATAGAGATACTATGGGTTAAAAACAGGCTGTATATGAGGGGATATGACGGGTCAGATAGGGAGTACACATCAGGATTATGCAGGGATATTAATGACGGGTCAAAACAGGGAGCAATATACGGAGTGTTTCGGAATTATTTCGGAAGGGAGAACGGAGAAAAAAATGGAAGGTGGTAAACCCCAAACCCTAAACATTTAGGGTTGGGCAGGTCCAGAGTCTTCTGTGCGCGAGAACATGGGGGTCGGGTTTTGGGTCAGGGTGTAGGGTTTAGGATACAGGCTTTGGGGTGTAGGGCATGGGGTTCAGGGTGTAGACTTCAGGGCTTAGAGTTCACGGCTCAGAGTTTGGGTTCATGGATTTTGGGCGTTGAGTTTGGGGGCTGCTGTGGGTGGGGTCTTGAGATTTAATCCCCCACCGCTACTGATGAACCCCCACCCTAATATTAATGCCCCCATTCTAGTGCCATTAAATAATCGGAGAATGCGCGTTGCTCGGGGTCGGGCGGTTGATGATTAGGGGGAAGGGTTAGGATTCAGAATTTGGCAGTCTCCGCAGAAGAGGGCTGGCAGGCTAGGCGGTGAGCCTAGTGCCCTGTGTAAGCATGGCGGTAGCAGCAAGTAAGATCAAGCAAGCATAGCGGTAGCATCAATACCATGAGAAGTTGTCCTGATGATAGAGTCGTATTGTTTAGAAATAATAGATCACAGCAGCAGAAGAGGAACGTCCATTTGCTCCCGGATGCAATTGCATGCTGGTGAGAATCTACAGGCATCATGCCTTGGATACTGCCCCCCACTCATTCAGCTTTTATATGAGCTATAGTCTAAACTCCTCGTATTCCCCTTAATGACACGTATAATACTCCCCTATGGAATCCCCTATATAATTCCTTTAAAGGAGTTTAGACCCTAAACCCTAAATCCTAAACCCTGAAAGTTCTATGTAACCCCTTTAAGGAGTTTAAGATGACCCCCAGTATAGACTGCCCTAAACCCTAAACCCTAAAGCCTAAACCCTAATCATACCTGTCAAGTTCTTTGGCAGGCCTTGGAGTCTGCAAGCCAAACCCTGATATGGCACCTTTGCACGAACTGTTTAAGAAACAAGGGTTTAGGGTTTAAGCCTTAGGGTTTAGGGTATAGGTGTTAAGGTTTAGGGCTTAGGGTATAGGGTTTAGGGTGTGGGTTTGGGGTTAAGGGTTAGGGTTCGGGGTCATTTTGATTCCTAAATTCTAAAATACCCAAAATTTGGGGACCCTAAGTAATGGTAAGTTTATATGGGCTTGATGGTAGAGGTGTAAGGGTTTAAGGTAGCGGGTTTAGGGCTTAGAGTTTAGAGTACAGTCCATGGAAGCGAGGGGGCAGCATCAGATAGACCCCATATTGCATTGGGGCTTTCCCAAAGTCAGGGGTACCTTTTTGGGGTCCCTATAATAAGGACTATAGCATATTGGGGTCTATCTTGGGGTCCTCTTATTTATGAAACTACCACATTACCTCCACAGATATTTTCTAGCAGCCAGATTTTAGAGGAGGGAAATGTCGCAAGTTTCTGCATGGGCAAGAGCTGCATGAGCTTGGCAGAGGTGTGCCTCGAAAAAGGTTTAGGGTTTCGGGCCAAGGGTGTAGGGTTTATACCCTAAACCCTAAGCCCCAAACCCTAAACCTTCAGATTTTAGGGTAGTTGTAGACGCAACTTGGAGCCCGGGAATGCAGCAGCATTTTGACCAGCAAGGTTTTCGTCCGTACGGCTGTTGATGATTGTTTCCAAGACTTTTATAGTCCCCCTGAGGTAGATAGAATATGGGGTACATGGGGAGCTTATTATAATATACCCAAAGCCATATTCTATCTACTTAAGGGGGACTATAATCCTTTCTCTCTAGCAATAAACCCCCCCATTCTCGCAGTAATGAATATTCTCCCTAATATATGATGGTACCAACACTGAGGGCTTCTTCTTAGGGGGCGAGGATTACCAAGCACTGTGAAGAGACAGACCTCCCTCAGCTTCTGCATGACCTGGGTGCTAGACTCGAGGCGCCCTACAAAGGGGGGACCGAGGCGCCCTACAAAGGGGGGACCTTGACATCCACCTGGGTGCGAATTTGGGTTTAGGTTTTAGGTTCTAGGGACTGCAGTATGTTTGCTTTTTCAGTTGCTGAAGCCTGAAATTTTTATAGATGGGGTCACTCCCCTTCCAGTGCCTTAGAGAGGCTTTCTGGAGGAGCTACTATAAGTCCTAGTCCCTGCTGAATGTTAACAGTTGACATTTGCTGTAAGGGGGAATGACCTAAGCTAGAGCTTTATATTGATAGACTACAGCAGTCCCTGAGGTTTGTTGTGAGTGCGATGCCGGCAGGGCAAGCGCCACTGAAAAAACAATAGATTTTTCGAAGTCCAAGAGCTTCCTCGATTGGAGCACTTGGATGACTGCGGTACCTTAATGGCGACCTGGCCATCAGCAGCCTTCAAAAAGCCAAGAGAAATGTCCTGGAGGTCAGCGTCATGCCGGGGGAGATGAGTGAGAAATCCGCCCTCTAGGGTTTAGGGTTTACCTCTCACAGAAAGCTTCAAGGAAGTGCAGGAAACAATCGGCAGCTTGCAGTCAGCTTCTGACGTACCATCTACAATGAGGATGTTCGGCATCAGGAGACTAATAGGAATAAACGTAAAGCAATAGTAGTAATTAAAACAGTAGTAAAAGTCATGATAATAGTCATCATAGTAACCATAGTAATAATTGCATGAATAGTACTAGTAATAATCGTCGTAGTCGTGGGCGTGTTCGTCATCGTCGTCCTCGTCGTCGGCGGCGGCGTCGTAGCAGTAGTAGCAGTAGCAGTAGCAGTAGCCGTAGCCGTAGCCGTAGCAGTAGCAGTAGCAGTAGCAGTAGTAGTAGGCACGCGGCCGGGGAAAAACCCCCCGAACACGACACGC
>CAJNIZ010021990.1:18715-49158 GCA_905231905.1 Symbiodinium pilosum
TAAACCCTAAACCCTATCCCCAAAATTGAAGTCCCCCCATCTACACCACAAACTCGGTGCTCGCAGCCGAGGGGCTGGGACTTCCACGAGGGCCCTGCCTCAAAAAAGGATTTCATACCCGATGAAATGGAAACCCTAGGTCCCTNNNTATAGGGGTATATTGGGGTTATAGGGGTTATAGGGGTTTGGGGGTTGAGAGTTTAGGGTTAAAGGTTTAGGGTTTGGGGTTTAAGATTAAGGGTTTAGGGTTTCAGGGTTGAGGATTTACGGGTAGGTTAAATTACAAGATGGAAAAAACATGGAAGATACCATATCATGTTGGGTTTAGGGTTTAGGGTTAGGAGAATTTAGTACTACGCTGGAAGGAAGATATTTTGCACCACGGAGGACCCTTCTATAGTGCACTGCAATTCTTCGGGTATGAGGTATAGGGTGGCAACAGTCCCCAAATCTTGTACTTGTAGCTGCACTATATCCATACTAAATGCCGCAAACTCACACGACCAGTATGGGGTGGGAGCAGTATTGGCTGGCAAGCTTCAAGATGCTACAAAGGAGTAGGCTGGAACGCTCAGACAAGCACGAAGATAATCTTGTAGAAAGCGTTCTTAACCTGTAGCAAGGACGTTGGTGGGGAAGTAGTCATGCTTTAGATTGATGACAGATCCCTGAGAGATTGAGCAGAGGCCAACAGAACCCTCGCCAGCCCCTGAGTGCCGCATAACGACAATATCTTCAACAAAGAGACAGTAAACCATAAACCCTACCCTATATAACGCCTATGTAGCCCATTATATAGTAGTTTCCATTTTCTTTTCCATTATCCCTATATAGCCCCAAAATATAAACTGTTATACAATCATGAAAAGACTCCTAACATGCCCTGAAACACAAAAATTCTGGAGGTGACCCACGGTAGTCCCATGACAAAGGGGCTTTACTGGAACCCCAAACAGGGAACCCCAAGAATATAGTAGGAATATAACAGGAATATACCTATCAGAGTCCCTATATGCTAATATATTCCTACTTTATTCTTGGGGTTCCCTGTTCGGGGTTCCCAGTAAAGTCCCTTTACATGACCCTTGATCTTCGAGGAGCAGGCGGTAAAGGCCGTCTTCTGGATGGTCCGGGTCAAAGCCCTCGATGTTGTTGCATGTCTCAATCGCTTTCCTGCTTGCCGCCGCTTCTCCATATACATATATATATATCCATATAGATATATATAATGTGTATCCATATGTATACATATACATATATATATATATATGTATATGTGTGTATATATATGTAGCCCCTGTAAGTATACTCCTATATTGCCCCTATATCCCCTTTAAAGCCCGTACTTGTAGGGCCTTCACTTCGAGGGTTCGAACGGGGGGCAAGGTGGGGTGCCAGGCCAAGCTTAGACGTTGAACACATGTCGCTCATGTAGCCGTTTCCCAAAATTAGGGGTACCTTTACAGGGGTTTCTATGGGTTGTATAGAATGGAAAAGAACATGGAAGCTAATTACTATTTAGGGTTTAGAGTAGCTGATGTGTCAGTTTCCAAAAATTAGGAGTACCTTTAAAGGGAGTATAGGGGTTATATAGAGGTGTATATATATATATACATATACATGTTTTTTAGTGTATAGGGTTTCTCAAAATTAGGGGTACCTTTTTGAGGATCCCCATAATAAGGATAATAATATATCGGGGTCTATTTTGGGGTCCCCCCATTTTTGGAAACTACCGTGTAGCTGCACCTACAGAAACATCATAAATCACAACTTAATTTGCCCACAAAACTTGAAAAGCCATTCCGCTCAGACATGCTACCTGGAGACATCTCCAACAGGCCAGATCAGAATGGTCCCTGGCGCGGCGAAAGCACTTTGGAGCTCTACGCAGTGGGCTTCACAAGCATGACACGGCGCCAAGCCACGTTCTGCAGTCGTGTGATTGCATGGCTGCGCCACCAACCAAAAAACATGAGTAGCACTAGCATAAGCTCATGAAAATTCCCGAAAGCCCAACTGGCAGCCCTAGACTCACTGCATGAGAGGCAGTTGGCAGCTGCAACTCACATGATCCTAACTCTCGTCTCCCCATTACTGCGCAAACTAGTCGGCATCGCCGTGCAGCTGGTCCTGGAGCAGAAGGCTCTGAGACTCTGGGGTCACTGGCTTTTCCGAATCGTAGGGGTGCCCTTTTGATGTGCAATAGCCGGTGCCAGAAGGTAGATCGCCTGCAAGAAGTCTTTCCTGCTCCCCGTCGCTCTGCACTGCGAAGGGATAGAATGCTCGATCCTGCAACAGACAGATTGCGTTCAAATCGTATCGGCCGAGTGAATCTGGATCAGACATTCTAGAAGTCCATACTTCCCAAGCTAGACTCAGAAAGCGCAACTGGTGCGCACCAGACCGGCTGACACCTGTACTTCAAGACACCAGGTCATGGCAGTCTTACTGGGTCTCAGTAGTTAATAAGGGAACATCATCCCTATATAAGCCCTATTAGACGAATTCCCATATTCCCTACCAACCCCCGGGAAGCAGCAGCTCATCGAGAGCCTCCTGAAGGAGCTTGAAGCCTACCACGGAGGTAAGAAGCCAGGCGGCACCTGCTAGGTGAGCTCAAGGGGATGCTTCTGCCACTGCTCCAAATTTCGTGGTCCCCCTTCCTGGACCCTAAGGGTCCAAGGACCCGAATGTTAGGGCTTTAGGTGCCAAATACCAAGCAGATTATAGCGTTCGAACCCTAAACCCCCATTGTTTGAGTGCTTGGACTTTTATGGAGAGGTTCAGGGGTAGTTAGTAGTAGGAGTTTAAGTACCCCAAAAGGTGCTATAACTAGAGCCCAGTCATGTTCAAGCCCAGAGTTAATTGTAAAGCCATGCCGCGAATTTTTATGGCTGCCTGGAGATTGTCAAGTCGCTAATTGGGTCTATTTCCAACAGACCTGGGAAAATCTTGTTGGCCAACTTCACGCGCCTCCCACAAACTTCAGAAATGCCTGTAAACATCAGCTGTGTGGGAGCATGCAACCATGTTTATGACTTACAGGGAGTTCGGAAGAGGAGCGCCACGAGCGACTCAAAGCTTCCGCTATCATAACCCGGAGTCCTGAAGGTCCAACGCTCCGACAACTGATAATCATATAGGCCATTGTCTAAACTCCTAGTATCCCCCTTAAGAACGCCTATAGTAGTCCCCTATATAATCCCATATATAACCCCCCATAAGGGAGTTTATAATAATCCCAGTTTCCATTTCATTTCCAGTGGATGCTCCACTATAGTAGTTTCCATTTTATTTTCCATTATCCCCATATATCCCCAATATAACCCCATCATATGCCACCCGAAAGCCTATAGCACCGCTGGTGGTCGCAAGTAGCCAGCTATTCGGTAATTGGTCCATCTGGGTATTCAAACACTGAGAGCGGTCTCGTTGGGACCCAAGGCGCAGGAAAATCGATCCTGGTTTCAGGGAAATTTCATCCCAGACCCCTTTGGTTGACCACTAGGCTGCAGTCTTGGGCACTTCTAAGCGGTTATATCTACGTGCATTGGGATTCAAACAGGGTTCCATCATTCCTCCCTATCCACAAAGGTGTAGGTAATTGTAGGTAATTCGGGCTACAGGTAAAGTCTCATAGCAACCTATCCGAGACTTCGTTTCCAGCAGAAGTCGCAAATGCTCCAGCCTGTCCGCTGGATGACGCCCCAGTGGTCGCCAGAATCCGCGAAGTCCCCGCCTGCCAGTTGCGGTCAGAAGCTGAAAGGCAAATCTTGCCCAAATCACCAGGCTTGCATGACAGGCCAGATGCAGTGCAAATATGGCACTCACTACAAAGCCCCTGCGTGACTGCGACTCTTACCTGGAATGCTGCAAAGTTGACTCAGCGCTAGGTGAGGTCTAGCACAATGCGAGGACTAGCATGACGCGATCACTTGCTGAGGAAGCCGCGAAGCGTGCCATAGGCAAAAACAGCGTGGACCACATCCTGCTGGCTGTTCTAGAACAATCTTAGAACCATGACGCAAGAGATACTGTCAACTGCAGCTGATGTCGGGTCCTTCCTCTATCTTCCTCCGGCCGCTCCGGACATGCTTGTCCCTTCTACAACATCGACACACTCTGTGTGTGTGCTTGTGTTTCCTGTCTTCATGTTGGCTGTCTGTTAGCTACACAGCTTGACCTGGACAGTACATAAACCCTAAATAATACTTTTCATTTCTTTTCCATTATGCCAATATAACCCCCATGTACTTCATAACCCCTATATTACCCCTATATACACTCTATAGTAGGAACCACTAGAATCACTATGATATACTATAATATGCTATATCATACTATATTATAGCATAATATACCATAATATATCTTGGGTCATTCCCCTTTACAGTAACTGTTACCACAATGGGTTATAGGAGTTATAAGAACCCCCTTCATAAGGCCCCTTTAAGGACGGTTACTGGGAGGGGGAATGACCCAAAATATATCGTACTTTCCCAAAATAAGGGGACCCCAATATAGACCCCAAAATACTATAATCCTTAGTATTGGGACCCCTAGAAAGGTACCCCTAATTTTGGGAAACCCCTATACCATAGAAGCTCGAAGATTGCCCTTCGTCCTTGGGGGACTCCCTCACAGCAGGCTCCGCCTCAGCGGCAAAATCAAGCCAAGACTTCCGCAGTCGCCGTAGTTGTGGTCAAAAACCTATATAACCCATATATATATATATATATACCCCTATAGTCCCTATATAACTTATATAACCCATTATAGTAGTTTCCATCATCCCCATATAACCCCAATATAGTGAAAAAATTGGGGGTACCCATTGGGGTAATGTTATGGTTATCATGGAGAATGAGGAAATGGAAAATGGAAACTGGGATTATAGGGTTTCTAGCGGGTGCAAAGGCAGTCGCATGGGTGATAATAATTATGGTTGCAGTATTGAACCTTGCGGGGTAGGAGTGGGAGTAATCACGTGTGGCCTTAGGCGCAGCCTTCGGCACAGCCGCCCTCTTTGGGACCTTGCAGGCGACAGGTTGGCGCTTTGATTGCAGGGGTCTAGTTTGGCGTCTTTGGCATCTTGGCAGGCTATGTCGATGCTCGCTAATCAGATTGACTGGTCTTTGGAAAGGATAAAGGGGAAGAACGGAGACATCATGAACTTGGCACTCCAAGTCGGATGGAGGCTCTGCTGCTAGCACGGCCGCGCTTGAGCTTTCAATGATCCGGGCTGTTCGTTCTCGATGGGTCGACATGCTTGGCACATGCTGCTTGGGGTCCGCGCTTTTTGGACTTGGCCACGTCATCTCTAACAACATGAAATGCACAACTGACTGACTACCTGACGGCTATCCAACACAGTCCCTGAATTAGGCCAGACCGCCTCTCCAAGGGCAGTTTGCAATGTCCCGGCACAGCATCCTTATCCTAAAGTCCCTGTATGGCATCTGAGCCCCTATGCCTACGCCAGACATCCTGCAATAAATGTTGGGTGGCGAAAGCCAACCTGTAGCCACCCGTTAAGTAGATGGAATGTGGGATTGCCCCATATCACAATAAGATACTCGTATACCCCATTTTCGATCTACCCAACGCGGACTACAAACCTCAGACCCCAATGCCTAAACCCTAGTTAATCCCTAAGTCCTGAACACAAATACCTACATCATAAACTACTTAGGGGTGGACTATGCTCCTTTCCAAATTTCACCAACAAGATGCAGCTCCGGCGCGCGCTGCCATGAACAGTCCCGGGCTTGAAGAAGCTAAGTGGAGGGGTTCCTAAAATAGGGGTATCCTTTTGGGGATCCCCACAATATCAAAGATAATAACGTATTGGGGTCTATATAATGGTCCCCGGATTGACGATCTACCAATTCTGACTTCGCGGTGGTGATGTTCAGAAGCCAGTCCAAGTAGATTGACCGCACTGCTGTTCAGGTTGCAGGCGTTTGAAGGAAAATTTATTCATTGCGTAACACACTACACAGGCAGCATTAACGGAGCCCAATGGTGTTGGAAAGTATCATGCGGCGCATGTCTCTGTACTCTTCCCAGTAGGGGCTCATCTAATCCGTGTGCATACGGGCACCCTCGTAGGGTGCAGCCAGCTGCTATTTACAGCTACTCAAAACCGTGTTCCCGCCCACATTTGATCCGAAAGCGGCCAAGAAAGACGACCGAACTTGCTCCCAGCAAAGCTGGATCTCGCGTGCACCAGCAAGTCATGTGACGGTAGCAATTTTGGGAATGTCAGAGGTTCCTACATGCTGCTCTACAACATGATAACTGTACTTGTGTCTCTACTTTCTCAGTGCCGGAGCGTGCAGCCGGGCCAAGGCGGATGCGCAGCGATTACGATAACATCATCCTTTTCCCCAAATAGGTCTATGCATAGTAAGTAATGGCCAGGTAGACTGCCACAGCCTGAAATATGAGCCTTTTGATAACATCATATCATCAGGGCGCGATTCCTTCAACGAGCATTATTGGATGCTGCGTTGATGTTGTAGTTTCACCGGCGAGCCTCACAGGGAGCGCTGCCCAGGAAGAGTGAAGCGTTGCCCGCTGCGCAGCGCTCGTCTGCACTTGCAGAATCGCGAGGCTCTCCTTCTCGCCAAAAAACCCAAAAAACCTGCAGGATGAACTGTTGAGATCTAGAAGCCGCAAAGCGGGTTAAGCTAGATGACAGCGTTGTGGTACTCAAGGCTTATTGCAACTTGACTTGCAAGAACCTCAGGTGTTTGGCGGAAAGTGGCGAAAGTGCAACTACATCAACCAGGCAGTGGTCACCTAGATCATGAGCACAAAAGCTCCAACTGCTTCAATACAAGATCGCCTGCGAGGCATTCTGGCCACTCGACCATTTCCAGAGACCCTCCTCCTCAAGGTCCGTGAGACCCGTCCAGATAAGGAGACTCTGCTCAGTGGGCACATCAGGATACCTTACAGGTCACATTGCCAAAGCGAGTTCAAGCTAAGCCTTTCCCTCTGGCACTGCACCTAACTCTTGCGTTGTGTCTAGGTCTTCATGTTGCGGAACCCAAAAGAGCGAGCTATTGGAGACCAGGAAAGCCAAAGCCCACAAAAGCGCCTGACACAACTCACAAGCCAAAGTAACAGTGCGTGCACCGCATACACCATCTCATCTTGCCGGGCAGACATCAGGTGCCCGCCGGCAACCATCAAAGAGCACTGCCGCTCAGCTTCAGCCCAGCTTTCCTTGGGGTTTAGGGTTTGGGGGTTTAGGGTTTTGGGTTGTGGGGTTTTGGGTTTAGGGTTTTGGGGTTTTGGGGTTTAGGGTATAGGGGAGAAGTAAGAGCTCATCAGCTGAGAGGAGTTTGTTTGAGAGGTATCAAAGAGCAGCTTGTTTCTGTTGTCCTGAACTAGGGTCTACAGTGTTTAGGGTTTAGGGGTTTGGCGTCTCAGCCATCACCGCCAGGCAACGCGGAGATGGTCGCAAGGAGGGGCGGCATAGCACCAGGCTCCGACGCGACCCCAGTTCTGAGGACACACAGCCGAACCGTGGAAGTTGGCAGACGCCAGGCCCCTCAGCTGCTAAGAAAAGTGTGGATGACAAATTGTTACTGTGATTGCTACTGTTTCTACTGTTGCTATGTTTACGGTTCTTACCATGATTATAGCTATTACTCTTATTACTACTATTGCAATTATTACTCTCGTTACTCTCATTCTCTTATTACGATTATTGCTAGTACTACTGAAATTCCTGTTACTACTGAGATTACTGTTATGACTATAATCACTATTACAACTATTGCTCTCAATATTTCTACTACTACGCTATGATTAGAAGCACTATTACCATTACGTTAATATGATTACTATTATTGGTACTATGCTGATCTATGCTGATGGTTGGGGTGCAGGAGAACAAGCATCAATTTCTGTACGGGGCTGCAAATGTGTGCTTTCCACCTCCGCTCGTCCACTTCTGCTTTAGCCATGCTCATATGAGCTATAAACTAAAATTCCTACAGTAGTATCCCCCTGCATAATCCTTAGAATACTCCCCGATATGATCCCTCATATAACCCCCTTTTAAGGAGTTTAGACCATAGCTCATTAGGTTCATGAAGTTCTTGTGGCACAGCTAACCATTTGAGCATTCATCACTGGTTCCCTCAATCGTTCCTGTCTCAGGTGATTCCAGTCCACTGCTGCGGATCAAGCATTGGGGCTTATAGTCCCCCTTAAATAGATAGAATATGGAATTGGCCTATATCATAGTAAGACCCCCATATGTTCCATATTCTATCTACTTAAGGGGGACTATGTAGGGCTTAGGGTTTGCGGTTTAGGCATTGCTCGAAGTTCCATCCCAACTTCCCCCCGGTCACCAGGCCGAATGGCCATTCATGTATTACTGAGTAGCGTTCTTTTGGTGGTTGTACCCCAAAAGGAGGAATAATCTTACTCTATATTGGGTAATCATAGTATCCCCCAGAAATACCACCCTCATGAGCCGACACAAATGGAGTACAGATCTCAGATGACAGGAGGTGCACCAGGAACGAAACGGATCATGAGTCTGCTGAGTGTATGCTTGTGCTCCGCGGTGTTCACTGAAGTGATTTTCTCGCTGAAACACACAGACATTGGCAGTTAAGCCTGTGCGTCGTATCATTCATCTGTTGGAGCCTGTGTCTGAAGTAGAAGTTTCAGATTGGGGCGCTGCCCTTGAGAACATGATCCCCTGGCTAAGCAGGTTGATGAAGCGGGTCCTGGCTGCAAAGCCTGAAGCCTTAAAGAGGCTTAGGGAGTTGGAAGC
Source organism: Symbiodinium pilosum (assembly GCA_905231905.1). Classification (NCBI taxonomy): domain Eukaryota; class Dinophyceae; order Suessiales; family Symbiodiniaceae; genus Symbiodinium; species Symbiodinium pilosum. The sequence continues at coordinate 27,522 of CAJNIZ010021990.1, forward strand.
TCCAAGGCGTGGAGCGCAGCTCCTTCTGTGGACAATCGCAATGTCTTAACCTTGTGGGGCTTTCACTCCATCTGGGAACAAGCTCGGACTTGGATCATCTGCCCAAATACTGAAACCCTGAGTCTAGGAACACCCAAGCACGATTCGGGGACGCGCCCATTTCTAAGATGCTCATATTGGCCAGGCATCGTCGGCGCCAGTGTCAAGAACAGCACGTGCTGCCGCACCATGGCGTCCCATGGATGGTCACCGGTACAGATCGTGGGCCCCTTGTATGGGCTCTTTATCTTAAGGCATCTTAACCCTAAAACCCTAAATCCCTAAACCCATGTTTTACCAGGTTTCTTGGAAGTTCCGCTCTGCCGGTCCCTTGTAACTTCCCCAAACAGGTCTCATGAAGTACTGGGGGTCATTTAGGGTTTAGGGGGTTTAGGGTTTAGGGGTGTAACCTGCCACAACAGGACCTCACCAACCTGTTTGATGCCCTTCTGCCAAGTGCTAAGACTTTCTAAACGCAACATGCCATACAGCACGAGATGTGGAAGTTTCCTTAGATAGGGGAACCCCAATATAGATCCAAAGATACCTAAGCCTTTTTATAGTTTGACCCCCAAAGAAGTACCTGTAATTTTGGGAAACCCTCATATTCTTTCAGACCCTGCACCCTCAGCATCTGACACTTGATCGCGAACCTTGTCGCCAAACGCTGCCCATTTAAGCTACAGTCTCAATTCCTTAAAGGGGGCTTAGATGGGGGAAGTATTGTAGGGGTTATTCAGTGGGATACTAGGAGTTTAGCCTGGAGTTTAGCCTGGCCATTCCACGGTCCTCCAAGCTTGATACCACTTCAGCGTTCCTTGGAAATAAGGCATCCAAAGCCCATAAGCTTTGAACCCGCTTCAAAGACTTAGGGTTGCCCGGCAAGGATTGGTTGCTATGGTCACAAATAGCCAATATCTCGGAACCTCATGCTCGTACAGTCCCTGTCGCAAAGCTTTTCACTGGAATGTACACGTTGTCTACAAGTCTTCTTGCTCTGGTCTTGCATGGGGGCGCAAGATTTGTGTTTATGTAACTTTGCAATGGGTGCCGGAGTCAGCAATGAGGTTCTAAACCCTCAAAACTGAGTAGTAGCTTCCATTTTCTCTTCCGTTACTCCTATACCTCCTGTTTCTCTTTTCCATTCCTCTTATATTATATAACCCTACTACATACCCCTTTGTAGCACAGTTGTTCTTTTCCATTTCTCTTATATAACCCTAGTAGATCCCCCTTTTCATCCGCGCATATCCCTATCAACCTGAGCCAGCAACTTTTGGGTCTCACAGCGCAGCTGTCACAGGGTGCAGCGTGGTCAGATTAACTTTGCGCCTTTGGCGTAGCAACCAGCTTACAGCGGAAAAACACTTGGGTTGGGTACTGCTCCCACCCAGCAACAGTTGGAGAAAAAAATCGAATACACTTTTGTAGAGCCCTTTAGTACTACCCCCATTATAGGCTGTTCCTGAGTGGGGGCAGTACCCAACACTTGGGTCATAGAGGTTCTCGAAGGGACCAAGCTGTGTCCTTGCTGAAGGCGGCTGCAGAAAGCTTGAAGCTCGCTACAATACGTAGGAGATCCCTAAACCCTAAGCCCTACCCAAGGGCTCCTATGTAGTTCCTTTTTGGATCTGTTAGGGTTTTTTGGTAAGGGATTATAATATACTACCCCAAAAAAAACTACATTGGAGGGTCTGGGTAGACCCTAAACCCTAAGCCGTAAAATCTGGACCGTAAACCCCAAACCCTAAACCCAAAGCATACATGACAGCTCTCACGTCAGAGCCCTAGGTCCAACATAACAAAGCCTGAGTCCTATTCGAAACCATTTGACGCGGGCAAAGTCTTTGGGAAACCGTTTATGATGCATAGCACTTTATCTTACTGGGAGTTAGTAGGGAATAAAGGAATATCCTCTATAGGGACTATATACGGATCCTCACCGGAAGACCAAGCTACTGGGCCTGACCTCACAATGGCAAGGTGCAAACAGGGCTCGTCTCAGGTGACCTGCAGCTTGAGCAACTACTGCCGGCATGCTGGCCCATTGACCCTTTGGGGTGATGGCGCAGATTCGGCAGGACTACGACTCGCCTATAGGGTCCTCAAAATTGAGAGTTGAATAGGGATTGTATTCCCTTATTCCCTACTAACACCCAGTAAGTGATACAGCAACTTTGCAAACATTTGGGGGGGGAGGGCCACGAGGTTAAGCATCACGAGCAACAAAGGCCCCAGACGGCCTTGCGAGCTGAACATCAGGAGCATCACAACAATTGAACCCCTGTCACCGCAGATACTTTTCAGGGTGAGGCAGGGTGAGGCACCCTCCTCCCCCCCCCCCTGCAACATTCACAAGTCTGCTCGACCAGCGACACAAAGCACAGGAGCAACGGAGGACGCACAAACCTAGCGATTGTTGTCATCATAGCAACATCTTGAAAACCATCTCATGGATGCTCATGGGTCAAGATGAGAAGCCAAGCCTTCTGCTTAGGTTCACACAGCTTGCCGTGCATTTTTAATTTCGGAGCTTCCGCGCATAGACCTTAATTAGTTACTCTTCAGTGTCCCTTCCATTGCAGCTGCTAATGATTTCCCAAACAAATCCTATGAACTACTCACTACTCAAGATCGACCACTGAAACATGCGAAATGCATGGCAATGGCAACACGCTTCAATGACATGAGTTCCGGTTCAAAGCTCGCAGGTTTGGGGTTGAGGGTTCAGGTCTTGGGTGTCATAGTGTTTAGGGGTTTAGGGCTTAGGGCTCAAGTTTGAGGGCTTAGGTTTTAGGATCATAGACAGTGTGCAACGAATGCTACCTCCGCTCATGCTGTAGCATACGTACTGGGTGCCTCTTCTACAACGCCATCAAGCCCCCAGCCCTAAACCCTAAGCCCTCAACACTAAATCCTAAGACCTAAACCCTAAGCCCTAAACCTAATGTGCCCCTGTAAAGACTCAGTCTTCATTTCAGCTTCCATTTGTTGTTTGATGTGATTCTCCATTAGGGGGGGGACTATCTCCATATGTCCCTAGATAATCCCTACGTATAGTATGCTAGCTCCCCTTTTTATCGTCAAGTTGATTTCTATGTGATTCTCCATTCTTCGGGCAAATCAGTGACTTCACTCAGAGAGTCTCACCCCATGGCAACTTGGAAGTTCGACAACACAGGGGGCCCAGGCACCCCACAGGGATATAGTCCCCCTCAAGAAGGATATAGTGGAATTATAGGGGTTATATGGGATAATGGAAAAGAAAATGGAAACTACTATTTAGGTCTTAGGGTATAGTCCCCCTTCAGTAAAAAGAACATAGGGCATATGGGGATCCTATAGTAATATACCCAAAGCCATATTCTGACTACTCAAAGCGCACTATACTTAAAGATTATGCGAGGATTATGAGAGTCCCTTTTAGGGATTTGACCCTGATCCATGCACGTTGTCACGACACTAACGGTTAGGGGCGGGCATGGTTTAGGGTTTGGGGTACCTTAGGTGGACCGCGCACTTATGGTGCCTTAATGGAGAATGGTGGTAGAACAGGGGGCCTCTAATATTCCTATGATACCACTATTACAGGGTGGGGGGGTCCACCTACAGCATACTTACTCTTGTCAACAAGAGGGGCGTTGCGGTCACCCTGGGCATCAAACGATCATCCTTCAAAGTTGAGTTGAGGGAAAGAAGTAACCCCAAAACCCCAAACCTAGACCCTAACTTCTGTACATGCTCGCAGTGGGACCAGGTGCAGCTTGGCCATCCTGTCTCAGAGTCACACACTCACGGCTCCGTCCTGAACAACCACATCCGGCATAGACTCTTTGGTATCCTTGGAAGGGGGCATCTCTTCCTCGCTTGACTCTTCCTCGTCTGAATCAGAGTCCAGGCCGCGCCCACACAAGTACTTCATCAGAGTAACGCGCACGAGTGCAGGTCCCAAGATAGGGATATGAGCGGAACGGAGCGGTCCGGCAAGCGACAGGGACAGGCAGAAGGGACCCCAAAGCAGAGCTCCAGGCACAACATGTGCCTCCAGCTGACTCAACATGGGAACAAAGATGTTCGTGATCAGAAATGCAAAGTGCATGCTCCACCACTGCATAACCGAAGCTGCCCAAACCTTGCGCTCGGCAGAGGAGTACACAAAGCAGATCACCCACCTGGGTTGCTGCTAAGGAGCTCAAAGTAAGCTACCATAGTGGGTATATATTGGAATTAACGTGGTTTCCCCAATATAGTAACTTAATTAAAGTTCCTTAACACCGACTCAGCCACACACAGCCCTGCACCAGCTCTGCAAGCGTCAGGAGTGAGAGCCACAGTGGCGCGGATGGCATGGTAGTTGACCAGACCCAGACGGGCAGCACACACCAACTGGCGAGTCCAAGCAGGATCGCTAAGGTAGGGAAGCGTGAAACATCCTTGGGCCACGTGGGAATCCAGGAGGTATAGGGCTTAAGGTCCAGTGTCTAAGGGCTTAGGGGTTAAGGGTTTAGGCTTAAGGGGTTTCAGGGTTTAGCCGGTAAAGAGGCCAAGGATCTCCCAACTCACCCACCAACTCAACAGTTTCCTGGAGTTCGTAGGTCATAACGTTCATGCGTAACATAGCTCGAACCGCATACTCCACGTCCTGCACCTGCATACGTGCTAAAACAGCAAAAAGGTGGGACATAGGGCTGATACGAACGCAGGGTCCAGATAGGGTTATATAGAGTTAGATATGAGTATCATGGAGAATCAGATGGAAAAGAAAGCCGAAAGTGAATTGCAAACTGGATTTACGATTGATCCTGCATCTTTTAGGGTGTTTAGAAACCGTGGCATTTGGCTCTCAGACTTGTAGGATTCAGCGACTACCAGTAAACATTAGCGTATCACATCTAGTTGTGTTACAGTATTACGATCACCGCCAAAAAAAAGGGATAAGACAGTGCACATTTTGATAAATGAAGCCCAAACCCTAAACTCTGAAACCTTGTCCCTCAACCCTAAACCTTAAACTCTAAAGCCTCATCCCTCAACCCTAAGCCCTAAGCCCTAAAACCTCATCCCTCAACCCTAAAGCCTAAACCTCAACCCCAAACCCGAAAGCCTAAAACCTCATCCCTCAACCCTAAAGCCCTGCGTTTGCCTGGCCGCTCTCCAGCAGCTCTTCGTGAATGTGCTGCTGGTCAAGTGCAGATGAACACTTGGCATCCAATAGCCTGCTTTTGACGGCTTTACTGCATATAGCCCATTATAGTAGTTTCCATGTTCTTTTCCATTATCCCCATGTAACCCCAATACACTGAAATATTGGGGGGGGGGTGTGTACCCCTTGGGGTAATATAATGGTTATAATGGACAATGAAACGGAAAAGAAAACTGGGATTACATGGTGATAGGGGGTTCCGCAAAGCAAGGCTGTAAGATTATAGTAAAATTTAAGGGTCGACATTGGGTTCACCCTGTTTGTGTAAACTACCATGTAGGCATATCGACCTGAAGCGTTGGGGAGCAGAACCCTAGAAACTGTGATGATCGGACATACTGGTCTCCCGTCTTAAGGCTTCTGAACCCTAAGCCCTAAGACCCTAGGGTTCAAGGTTTAGGGTTTAAACCCTAAACCCACTAGCCTGCCAGTGAAATCCTTAAGCAGCAGTCGGCTGCGCCGGGCACCTTCCCAAGAGGTCATGAGATCAAACTACGAAGAGCAGCAACCAGCCTGAGGTTGAACCAGGGTTTAGGGTTTAGGGTTTAGGGTTAGGGTTTAGGGTTTAGGGTTTAGGGTTTGCGGCTTAGGGGGAGTTGAAAAGGATTTGATAGGGGATATGTAGGGGCTATGTAGGGGGTATGTAGAGATACACTGGAGTACATGGGGTTACATGAGGGTCATTGTGGGGTTTAAATATGGAGTAGATAGGGTTGTATAGACAAGACGATGGAAACTAAGCTGGTTTTTACAACCTGTGGACTTTTACGTCTGCACAGCGCAGGACACTAGGGTTTAGGGTTTCAGGTTTAGGTATCACAGGGATAGCCCCATCATGCAGAATCAGATGGGAAAGACCATGGAAACTGACATGGACACTGCAATTATATAGGAGTGCCTCAAGAATGGGGGATCGCTTAGGCCTACGCATGCATGTGGTTTACGATGGGATTCGGGAATTCTGGTCTCAAGTAAGGATTATCTAGGGTAATTTTGATAAACTCTCCCATAGGAAAGCACCACATGCAGTCAATTTGGCGCATTCGCCTAGACCCTGCGCATGGCAATCCAAACCTTATGACACCATGAAATGAGAGAGTTGATCCAAAAGGTATGCATGGCGCTGTTTAGGAAGAGGGCTTCGTCTACCCGATCATTGGTGAAGGCCACGCTTTTCTGGAAGTCTGAAAATCGAAGGCTCAGGCCTCAGGGTTAATTTGAAGGGCGAACAACCCATGAACATGGATGGGGCTACACAGCGGAGTCTAGGAAGTATTCATAATGGAATAGGGTGTTGTCTAGCGTGTCCAGGAAGCTAGACCGCCGATCCACACCGTGACGTCGAACACAGTTGGCGAAATCAAGGAGGAGTTGCTGTAATCTGCGATGAACCCGGCAATCAGCACGGCGGCACAAATGCAAGCGATTACATTGCACACTTCCAACCCAAATTCCGGAAGCAGCAGCACGCCGCCAAACCCATGCAGAACACCTATCAGAGCGCCTGGGCCATCAGGGGAGGAGGTAGGGCCCTGGTTTCCTGGTGGGGTTAGAGGACCTTCAGAGTTGCGGTGGGATCCATCAAGCACCACTAATGAACACCTTCATGAAAGGTCCTGCCATCCAGGATGTCTTATATGGGTGGTTGTCAAAACTATGGTCCCTTTTTGTGTACCCTAAATAATAGGTGCCGTATCATACTAGGGATTCAAAAAAGGACCATACTTTTGACAACCACCCACATGTCTGCTTCGGGTTGCAAGCTCCAGTTCCCACTGCCAAGGTACATGACACACAGCCCAGCACGGCAGCATGGTCCCAGCTAATGAGGCGTGGTAGCAGCAGCAGCCAGGATAGGCTAGTAGCTGCAACATACCTGGGCCAACTGCTCGGGTTCCAAAGGCAGTATCCTCATAAAACCCCAATATACCATAGTAGTTCCCATCTGATTTTCCATTATCCCCATATTATAACCCCAATATACTATAGTAGTTTCCATTTCATTTTCCATTATCCCCTTAACCCTAAACCCTAACCCCTAAACCCTAACCCCTAAACCCTAACCCCTAAACCCCTAAACCCCTAAACCCTAAACCCCAAAATACTAAGATCTTGGTCAAGGTAGGGTTCTACGGGATTTGCCTCTGACTGAACTTGCACCGGAAGACTCCAAAACCAAAAACATGTAGGTGGTTGTCAAAATTAGATTATGGTACCCATTAGGGTAATATTAGGGTTATATTGGGGTTCCATGGGGGATAATGGAAAAGAAAATGGAAACTACTATACTGGGTTATATGGGTGGTTGTCAAAATTATGGTCCCTTTTTAGGTACCCTGAATATTAGGTGCCGTATTATAATAGGGATCCAAAAAGGGACCATAATTTTGGCAACCACCCATGTGTTGCAAGTGCGAACGACAGGAAGGCAAGCGATTCGGAAGAACCGTCTCCAAAATCCCACTGGCCGCATCTCGGCTGTTCTGATTGTCTTTGCATGCGTGTAGGCAAGGAAGGCTTCATAGACGCACCTGGGATTTTGCTGCGCTCTAATGTTGCACTCACTTTGGCATCGTGACCCTCTGTAGTGCGTTTCGGCGGCCGCTCATTGAGTGTCTAGCCATTGACAGCCATTGTTAGATGTTAGATGACCCTCTTGAATGTATTCCGGCTTTGGGGTCCTAGCAGAATCCCGAATCTAGACTATCCCCTTTGAATCAATCCCCAGAACCTCAGGACCAAGCAAGCCTTGTTGAGGACGGCTGTTCTTCTTCTAAGCGGGGGGGTGCTAGAGGGAACCCCCCTAGGAAAGTGTACCACAGTATTAATAACAGTTTCGTCTTCTGTTGGGCTCAAGCAAGTATTCAGGGTCATTCAACAAGCCAGGCACCAAAGCCTAGTGTAGATACTAACGCGATGGCTGGGGACCACCAGAAGCGAAGATGAATAGCGTAGCGCCACTGCAAATGGAGAGTCAGCCGGCCGCGCTATGAGACTGCTGATGTCCAGATTTTGGGGGTTAGAGAGGAAGCAGACGTACACGCCCTGCGCACGCTTCGGATCCCTTCTGCCCAACAATGTGTCACGAAGGCATCGCACTGCAGTCCACCAGGATTTTTCAGTAGGGCCCAACTCATATTGCCAGCATTGGCAGTCACTGGCTTGATGAACTGATCGGTGACCGTGTAGACGGACGGCCCGATTGTGAAGTCTCCTACATCAAACATGTCTCGTTCAGTTGGTCGGATCTTCTCTTCAGCAACTGCTCGCTGAACGAGGCGGCGAAACTGCTGAAGGTCCGGCAGACTCACGCACCACCTGGGGGTTTGCAAGAGCTCCCGGCCCTCCCGCTACAACTGTTCACACTCTAGACACCGCGGTTTGGGAGTTATTTTCAAAAATGTGGGGTCCCACATGGAGTCCCTTTGATAATGACTGTAGTATTTGGGGGGTCCAGAATAGGCCGGCCATGTTTATGGAAACTGCCATATCATAACTGGGCCTCCCACTATCCCCCTTAGTAACCCCTATAATACTCCCCTACAATACTCCCCTACATAATCCCCTATATAACTCCCTTTCAAGAGTTTATAGACTATGGCACACATGGCACCTGTCTTTTGAAACTTGCTCGTGCAGAACGGCACCATCCCCAGAATGCTCAGGCGACAGCAGCTCAGCATCCCCAGGATTCAGGGGCAAACTTCTCCTCCCAGTGTGGAGAGACCTCTTGTGCTCTGTAGGGTTTAGGGTTTAGGGGTTTAGGGGTTAGGGGTTTAGGGTTTAGGGTTCACTTATTGGGTAGTGTTTTTTTGGTGGTTAAACCCAGTAAGATTACATTCCTTATATAAAGTACTATACTCCAAAGAGATAGATAGAATCTTACTCTGTATTGGGTACCATAGTATCCCCAAATAAAGTACTACTCAATTGTATCCCCCTTAATAACCCCTATGATAGGGTTTGGGCTTTAGGGTCCAAACTCCCTAGTATGCCCCTCAATGAACCCCCGTTATGGGGTTTAGGGTTTAGTGTCTAATCTCCTAGCATCCCCCTTAACAATTAACGCCTATAGCAGTCTCCGATTTAAACCCCCTGTCAGGAGTTTCGACTATGGCTCACATGATTTGGTCTGCTAGCTAGAGGTGCTTACAGCAACAACAACGTGGACGACCCCACTATGACAGGAACAGCTGTGACCTTCTCGACCACGGGGGAAAAAACGAGACCACCCTGCCATTCTTTGAGGAAGCCCTAAAGCCTACATGTCCCTATACATATATATATCCATATAGACCCCTATATACCCCTTTATAACCCCTATAAACCCCTTAGAAGTCCGGGGGACCATGTTGCCAGAAGCATACCTAACAGGCCCATAATCAGAAGGATTGCAGCCGCGAGCTCCGGAGCAAGCTCCGACTCCTTGGTTCTCTCAAGAGTCTCCTCTGAACAGATATGGTAATGTCCCTAAATAGGATACCCCAATAAAGGGCTCCAAAAATGTAGATCCTTTTTTTTGGGCACCCCCTCCAATTTTGGGAACCTGGCCATGTATTATGGCCTCCCTAGGCCCCGTACACCACTTACTGAATCGTTGCCGGGTTACAGCTTGGCTCGCGCAGGGCGAGGCCTTCCGGTTCCAGCCCCCCTCTGACCGCTGGGGACAGGGATGTGCGCAGTTTTCGAGCTTCGCCTCCACGCTGCACAGGTACCGCAGCTTGGCCTCCAATGCACTGCGCCCCCTATCAAGTAGTAGGTGACGATAGACTGTCACAAAATGTCCAGGCAAAGCATACGCATAACTTTCAGTGGCATCTGCAGGTAACACAGCTGTGCGCATGTGCGTGCTTGTGTGTGCGTGTGTGCATGTAGGAGTGCGTAAAGCTTCTGTTGCCCAATCACCCTCGCAACTGGCATGCCCTCTCCACCTTCATCTCTACTAGACCACGTCAGTCGTGCCAGGCCCTCGATAAGCCCTATGGCAGTTATATCAGGAGGTCAAGTTTTGGAAGCCTGCTGTCGAGTCCAAATGCCACACTATTACTTACATCGTGGGCAAAGCTCTGCAGCAGGATAAGTGTCTTTTGCACCGCCCGAGCGCTCTGTCCACTTCAGGCGGGGAAATCATCATCGCCGAACACGCACTCGTCGTCATCATCATCGTTGTCCTTATGGCATGGCGCAGAAACAGCAGCTAACAGCAGAAGGACATAGCTTTTCCAGTATACTTCCAAACTTCCGACATTCGCAAGACAAGGGCAAGGTCGCCCAAACCATGCCGAAAGCTTCTAAATTGGCGAGAATCCTCAGGGAAAAGACCTTTCTTGCGCAAGTAGTTGTTGGCCTGCCATGCAACAACCGCAAGCCTCTGCCATACTCCTAAACCCTAAACCCCTGTCATACACGCCTACACTAACTTAAAATCGCAGCGCCTCGAGGATCATGGGCTCTCTGATCCTCAGCACAGAATGGACAGGATTTGTGGCCCCCACATGAATAAATTAGCTCTTTTCTGAGAGTCCGCTACTCTTTGTAGTCAATTTGGTGGCGCTGCCACTGTGACATTCCTCTCCCTTATGTGTGAAGGTGCGCAACGTACTTCTGCACTTCCTCCACAACTGCACTGCTTCAGACTGGCAACATCAGTACTCTTCTGAGCCTGTGCCCACGAAACGAAACAATGTTTGTATATACATTATATATATATACTCTTGGATTATCGGCCGCACACTACCTTCCTTCATACTTACCGCATGCTGCAATGCTCATGAGACGAGCAAACCGGGGCCGGCGCTTCAAAGGGAAGACACCCTGGCCGCATAGGTGAGCACATCTTCGGTGGTGAGCGTGGTAATGAAGATCTTCAAAAAAAAAACTTGTAGCCTCAAGCCTAGCCTAGCGGTTGCTCAGCTGCCCTGGACGACTTTCCTCTGGGTTGCTGTTAAGGAACTTAATTCAACTTACTATACTGGGGAAACCGTGTCAATTACTATCTCTATATATATATATATACCCGTTATGGTAACACAATTTAAGTTGCTCTACAGCAACCCAGCCCTCCCCAGTCATTTGCAAGCAAGGCTGCCTTGTCGGCATTGGTCTTAACCTCAATGATCAGACTGCGAAAAGGTAGCTCCAACTCTACGGCCAAAGACTTGCAGGTGGTTAGTCTACTAGTGGGAAATAAGGGAATAGAATCCCTATATGAGCTGTAGACTAAACTCCGAGTATCCCCCCTGTAGTAGTTCCCTATATAATCATTCCCTACATTTATGGAATTTACTGTAGCTCATAGCATGTATTCCCTCATGCCCTACTAACCCTAAACCCTAAACCCTAAATCCTAAGCCCTAAACCCCAAACCCCAAACCCCAACTCCCAGTAACAAGATCCGCTCTTCAGCTCCACACGAAATCAGCTGGCCACAGTCAAGGATCCCCTGCTTAGGCCCACACAGTGCCAGTGCACAACTCCTTGCCCTTGGTTTCTACCTGGTCCATGCCTAGACCCCCAAAGGGATCTAAAAATTAGATCCCGTAGAACCATATTGGGAAATTACAAGGGTTATATAGGGGCTATTATGGGTCTATATAGAGGATCTAATGTTTAGATCCTCCCAGGGGATCTGGGCGGGTGCAGTCGCACATTCATATCATATCACATCAAAAGACTTTTTTGCAATAGAGGCGTGCATGAATCTAGTGGCGATGCAACTTTCCTTATTGCGCAGCATGATCAGGTGTGGAAAAAAGGTGCATGTGCACCAGGACCTTGATGAGCTCAACTTCCCGTCCATCTTATAGGAGATCTTCTATGCTGCTGCAGATGAGAATTGAAAACATCCCTAGCTGGTGCGAGATGCTGCTGTTCATGCCTGTTTGCACCACAAAGCAAATGGACAAAGCCAGAACTACACCCTAAACCCTACGCCTACACCCTAAACACTACACCCTAAACCCTAAACCCTGAACCCTAAGCCCTACACCCTATACCCCTGAACCCTACACCCTCTACCCTACACCCTACACCCTCCAACCCTTAACCGCGTGGGTGCAGAGGGCCTTTCCGCCCTGAGTGCCCAGAACGTGGGCAAGCCACTCCTGCATTCACTCTTAGGGTTTAGGGGGCATATAGGCGTTATATTGGGGTTAGATAGAGTATATAAGGTTCATAGTAGGATAATGGAAAAGAAAATGGAAACTACTATAATGGGCTTAGGGATATAGGTACCCATTGGGGTAATATTAGGGTTATATATAAGGGTTATAACGGGATAATGGAAAAGAATATGGAAAATACTATTTAGGGTTTAGAGTTTACTGCATTCATCACAGCTTCGCAGTGACTGTCTCGCAGTGGTGTAACTTATTCTGGGTCCTGCCCCCGCCCAGTAACAGTCCGTGATAGGGTCATATGAAAGGCTCTATATCATCATCATCGTATGGTTGTTGTCCAACCGGAAATGATTGAGGGCAATGTCCAAAACTTATTGAAAATCTAGACTTCATGTTTAGGAACGAGGAATACACAGTTTACTGTTGCGGTGGCCTAGGGTGTACCGTTGGGAGCCTACGTGCTCTGAACTCTGGCCTTCAACGCGGTAGGTCAATCCACTGTTCCTTAATATTTCCTGAACGCTCCCTGCCGCTCTGTATGAGCTAAAATCTAAACTCCTAGTATCCCCCCTAAATAAACCCCATCATACTGCCCCATAGAACCCCCTGTATAACCCACTTTAAGGAGCTTCGACTATAGCTCATATACTATCAAGGGGCTCAAGGTTTGCCTCTTCTGTAATTCAGATATTACAAGGTGCAAGCAATGCGTCCTCACAGCTGAGCTCCTTTGTCTTTTCCGTAGGCACATACCTTGTAAGGCTCAGGGCAGCTCGCATGCGCCTCTAGGCTTCAAAAACTTTACAATTCCAGCTGGGCAAGTCCGAAAGAAGGGTTTACACTCCCCCAAACTAATCAGGAAGCGCACATAGTCCCCTTTTAGAAGGACTGTAATCTTTAGGGCCCTTTTGGGGTTTCCATGTTGGTTTCCGAGAGTGTAGGGTTTAGGGTGACGGATTGACAGAAGAGATGGCGTGAAGCAAAGCTTTCAGCACGTGGCTTGCGATGAGTGCTTTCGAGTGTAAAGCTCGCAAAAGCTGATGTTCTGTGGCAATGGGACCTATTCATTATAGGGGTTATAGTCTAAACTCCTAGTGTCCTCCCTTAAAAATGGAGAATCACATGAAAAATGAAATGGAAACTGCTATATATATATACACATGTGTATATATATATATAGGGTTACGTAAGGGATTATAGGGTATCCCACTTGATAATCCCTATAATGCTCCCTATATAATCCCCCATATAACCCCCTTTAATGCGTTTAGACTATGGCTCATTTGTGAGTACGGATCCTGTTATTCTTCGTCATTCTGGGCCTTGTGATCTCTAACATCTTGCAGAAATTCTGACCGTTGTCAAAATCAAGCCTTCTAGTAGTGTCCATTTCATGTTCCATGTTGTTTCCATTTGGTTCTCCATTATTGGGCGCTATGTCTCTATGATATGCCTACATGCTGTACAATTATTAGCAATAATGATGATACCAAAAGTAAAGTGGGAGGAAGATAACGAGAAGAACAATACAAATCGAACAAATGATATTACTGGAACCAATACTTATTCTGGAGTTAAGCAGTACTAGCAATACCTCGCCAGAGGAGGGTACGCCACCACTGCCAGGTGCTCCACCCCGACGGAGAAAACCATCTGCAAGAAGGGTTTTGGGCTGTAGTTTCACGGTTTGTGGGTTTAGGGTTAGTTCAGGGTTCAGGGCTTAGAGTGCCGGGCTTAGGATTCAGGGTTTAAGGTTGAGGGTGTAGAGTTTAATTCAGGAACTGCCCAGCAACAATTAGGTTTAATAGAGGGTAGATGGAAGGTCTTGGTACAGAAGGAGATGGATCCCCCCGACGAGAACATGAATTTCCAACAGTGAGGGAGCATCGTTGTTTGTGTTTATGCGCCTTTGGTGCCTGGTCACACTTCGTTGCGGTGGGTGAGGACGATTTAGCAGCTGAATAGATCGATGCAGTTGGCGCGTGAAATTCCTGGTGTTGCTTGTCTTTTGCGGCATACTTTTGTGGGAGAGAGAACGATGGAGAGCTAGTCGACGGCCAACAGCGCGAAAGCAAAGCGACCATGCCAATACAATTTCTAACAGGCATCTATGTGTCGGTCAAACACAGCGGGGCCATTTGGATGTATGCACGTCAAATGCTGCCTGCTCTAGGCCAAAAGCTATATTCATATAGTCCCCCTCAGTAGATAGAATAGGGGTTATATGGGGATCTTATTATTCTATACCCAAAGCCATATTCCATCTACTTAAGGGGGACTATAACCCGGCACCACGGAAGCCATGAAGCTGGTTGGATCTCAAAGGTTTGAGGACCTGGAAAATCGACGGCAGACTAGGGTGCGACTTCACCCCTGCGGAGGATACCCGAATCAATTCCCGCTTCAGAGGTGGACACACTTAACCCTAAACCCTAAACCCTAAAACCCTAAACGTCAAGGGTTTAGGGACTGGGCTTGAGCTAGGCTTAATTGGCAGGATTCGCAGCCGGCGGACCAGCCTCTACTTTTGGCAATACCTCAGTTGCCCTAGTCGCGGCCTGTCACTCATAGAAAACCAGCATGGTAGGTGGAGAGCGATATTGAGAAGGAAGGTGCAAAGAAACTAGATAGTGCTGGTCCTGAACTGAATCCGAAAAATGAGAGCAAGAACAGCAAGACATATGGTCCAGACAACCCTGGCAAAAATCCGGAAAGTGTGCCAACAAATTACGAGTACTATTATTACATTACTATTCTAAGATGTCTAAGAGCAATAGTGCTGCTTTTATAAGTGTTAAGCAGATGGCTGACAGCCCAAGCCTTGCCGATGTGTCCTGAGCCACCTTTGCGCTCCTTGACAGAAGCTGAAGGATCCCCTGCCCAAATGGGGGTTTCCTAAAATTTGGGGTGCCCTTTTGGGGGCCCCTATAATAAGGACTATAGTATTTTTGGGTCTATATTGGGGTCCCCTCATTTTGGGAAACTACCAAATCTCCAAAGAGGTATGAAATTTGAAAGAGGGCTTTGAAATGTGTGGAATTTCAAAATAAGTCAGTAGGTTGCACAGGAAGTTCTCAGGCTTACTTAGACTTAGTGACATCGCCATGGAAGCACTCTAAAATCTTGCAAGCCGTTCTCTTGACGCTGAAAGCCCACAGCAGCAACAAGAAACGCATCAGGAACAGCTTCGGTTTGTCATGGCATCTACTATCATCTGAAGAGTTCGCCGCGCTTTTTCTACATGTTACACGGCTTGAAAGTCAGCAAAGCCGATCGAACCCCTAGACAACCGCACTCCGCCGCACTAGCAATTGGAGAAACTGCGAGGCAGCAAATCAGGTCTGTGATGGATCCTCAACCCAGTTCTTCTGATGACCTGGTGACCAGCGCGCATGGGCGAACTATTTTAACTCTGGAACCTGAAATCCTAAAAATGCACAACGTGGTGTCCTCCTCAGAGGGGTCGCTCTTGGCATTCATGGCCTCCACGCACTTCACTGTCAGCTCGAGGTCGCCCTTGCTTCGATGCTGAAACGTGTTGAGTTTTGTCAAAACACTGATTCCGCGCGTCAGTACCAGCACCAGCATTGCCCTCCTTGGCATCATCATCGTCATCATCATCATCATCCTCATCATCATCGTCGGCATATGCGCACGATGCTCACACTACACAGGGGCGGTCACAGAAAGACTCAAGCAGCAGGAAATTTATCTGTAGCGTCGCTCGCTTGGCAGGGTGAAAGAGCTACCCGGCTTTCAGGAAAAAACTTCTCGACAGTGCTACTTTGGGAGGTCAAAGTGGCAGCTTAGTGAGTAGAAACTTGCCAAAAGTCGTTCAAGGCACCAGCGACCAGAAAGCAGCGCGTGACAGACAGATATTTACAGGATGAATTGGTTGACAGAGATTCGGCCACATCAGCGTGAGATATCAACGGCTACTTGTGCAAGTCAAGATGCAGATGGAGGCTCAGGACACGTGCCAGAAGCTCAATATCCACCGGAAACACGTCCAGATATCCATAGATTGGCAGTCATTCAACAGCGCGCAGAAGCTATTGGACAACAAAATCAAGCCTGAAATGCGCGCAACCAACACTCGAGTTCATGTACAAGCAACCAGCTTCCAAATTTCAAGAGCCTTCGCCAGCGCAGTAAAGCTTAGATTATCACTAGGGACCAACATCATGCTGCATCCCTCCACCAACTACAACGGCCTGAATAAACTAGGAAAGGAGAATTGAAGGGAAAATCAAGGTGAAAATGGAAATGGAAACTACTATAAAGTTTAGGGACCCCGCACCCAAGCCCAGTTTCCACTTCATTTGTTCCATTTGATCCTCCAGTATTGGAGTTGATACCCCTAAACCCTAAACCCTGAACCAGAAACCACAAACCCTGATCCCTTTGCCTTCAAGAGAGGATTTTTCTATTCCTACACCTTAAACCCTAAACCCTAATACCCTAAACCCTAAAACCCTAAACCCTAAAACCCTAAACCCTAAACCCTAAAACCCTTAAACCAATAGCCACTTTGTTGAGTGCTTCTTCTTCCCCACCTCGGGCATATCCACGGAGGTGCAGAAAAACTGGAGGCCACCCATGTCTGCGGCACCTGCAGGTAGTCTATTATATAATCCTTATAGTGAGGGTTTAGGGCTTAGGGTGAGCATGGGTGAGCTAAAATCCTTAAAGGGGATTAGATAGGGGACTACTATTAGGACCTAAATTAGGAGGTTATTCAGGGGGATACTAGGAGTTTAGACTATGGCTTATATGACCCTATATAACCCCAATATAATCCTATGTAATCTAATCTTGGTGGTATAGGCCTTTGGATTTAGGGTTTAGGGGGGTATTAACCCCAACAATGGAGCAAATGGAACAATGAAACAGAAACTGTGTTTAGGCCTAGGGTCAGTGAACTTTGTAGCAACTCCTGCAAAATAGCGATAACAACTTTCACTCTTGTTTGCATTACGTAGCAGAAAACTAATATTCAAAAAGGCCTGCCACGCCAAGGTGGCACCCCAAAACCGCAACAAACTTTTGTGACACTTAGCATGGATACGGCTGTTTAGGGTTCAGGTACGGAACCAAAATGGTAGGAGAAATCATGGCTCTCCTGAATCGTAACCACCTGGTTGTCGCCATTAATGTTGACTCTGCCCTCAGGATCTGGGGACATAACCTTCGGCTCAGCATGTGTGGGGAGGCCATGTACAGGCCGCAGAAACATGGCACGCATCAGGAGCTGCTGCCGCCGATGGCTGAGTGGAAGCTGCATTATGGCAGCTTGACCCAGCGTGCCGCTCTCGAAAGTGGCACCACATTATAGTCATACGACACACACACACACACACACGATCCTTGCTATGGGGGCTATGCCTCACGGAAATCTCCCGATTGGCAATGAAAAAATTCTATATAACCCCAGCCCCGTTCCATGATGCATTTGATTTTTTGTTCGGTTCTCCAGTATTGGAGCAACTGGAACCCTAAGCATAAACCCTATATCCAACTCTAGACCCTAAACCCTAAATCCTAAAGCCTAAACTCTAAACCTTAAACCCTAAACTCTGAACCTTAAACCTTAAATCCTAAACCCTAAATCCTCTCATTATGGATTCACTGAATTGAGGAGAGTCCGATGTCTGGGACGTGAGTGTTCTGACAAGGCTGTGTGAGCTTCTTGGTGACCTTGAAGGACCCGAAGGGTCCATGGGTTCAGGGTTAGGGTTCGGGGCTTAGTGTTCAAGGTTTGGGGTTAGGGTTTTGGATTCAGGGCTAAGTATATGGGGGTTTCCCCAAATTGGGGATACCATTTGGGGGTCCCTATAAGAAGGATTATATTTTTGGTGTGGATCTGTATGAAGTTCCCCCTCTTCCCTGTACTTAGGGCTCAAAGCGGGTCCCATTTACCTAGTTTAGGGCCCCGTATAAACTATGTCGCTACATGGGCCATGTTGGTTGGAGGAGGCATACATGGACCTCATATAGCCCGATTGCCCTCCTCGGAGCCGTATGTGACCCTCACGCGAGGGTAACCTTAACCCTTAAACCCTGACCACCCCTATGGTTTTGGAGGTTCCTGGGCTCTTTAGCTCCCCTTATTATGTTGATCTAGACTCCGCAAGACCTCAGCTTTAAACCTCGAAGTTCTTACCTGCAACCTCTCCTCCTTAAACTGAGAACCCTGAATGGATAACCCAGCAGTGTAAAAAGCCTCCTACAACAAAAAAAAGCTGTAGAACCTCCATCCTGACGACAGTCCGTCCTAAGCCTCGAAGCTTATAAAATCCTTTGAAGCCTCTGCGATAGATTTGGGAGCCCTATAGGGTATGTAGGGTTGAGGGTTTAGGGTTTGTGGTTTGGGTTTAGGGTTTGGGGTTCAGGGTTTAGGGTTTAGGGTTTGGGGTTTAGTGTTTAGGGTTTGGGGTTAAGGGTTAGCCTTTGGCTTTATGAGGAACATATGGTAAATTCCCCAAATAAGGGGAACCCCAATATAGACCCAAAAATACTATAGCCCTTAATCAGAAGTGAACAACAGAGCCTTCAATCTCAACGCCACGCTTGCCACCTTCCTTGATGACCTGGTCGCCAGGGACTCTTTACGAGGTTTAGGGTCTTGAGAGTTAAGGGTTTTGGGTGCAGCATAGCGGTATTTGCAATGTTACTATTTACTATCTGCCTGAAAGCTACACCCTGAACCCAAGGGATTCTGTAAGGCTAAACTTTTGAGTTTGCATAGGGACTATGTGGGACAAAGAAGAGGGACCATGCATAGGAAGAACAGGGGGTGGGCATTTGGATCTGAACCCTAAACCTAAACCCCAAACCCGAAGTCCTGAACCCTGGCGACCTCTTGGCTGGCCTTCAGAGGACGGCTGTACTGCCCTACCCCAGATTCACTGTTGGGGTTTGGGGAACTTCGCTGGCGTAAACCCTACACCCTAAACCCATCCTAAAGCCAAATCAAACCTTGGATCCTAAACCCTAATTCCTAACCCCCTAAACCCTAAACCCAAACCCTAAAACCTGACTCCCAAACTCTAAATCTTAATCCCTAAATCCCAAACTCTAAATCCCAAACCTGAAATTTTCGAAAAATCTTCATTCCCAAACCCTAAACCCTAAACATTAAAGGCGCCCGCACCTTCTTCAGCTTATCCTTCTTGGCCTTCTCAATTTCCTCAGGCGTAGGCTCCTTGGCCTCATCCTTGTCCTTACAGCTTGATGCAAAGCTTTTCGGGACTCGTGGGATCCCTGTGTATTTAGGGCTTAGGGTTTAGGGGACTAAGGTTTTAGGGCTTAGGTTTTAGGGCTTAGGGTTTAGGGTGTAGGGCCCTTGGGTCCATTGAGAAGGGGCTATGGGAACATCTAGGCTGTAGGGATTTCGGGTTCAAAGCTTGAAGTTAAAGCCTACGGCCCTGGGTGGCCCTAAGCACCCTACACCCCTTACCTTGGGAATAATCTTCTAGCACCCTAGAATCATGCGGGAGCTTGAATATCAAGAGCATGGAATGATTGGTCTCAAAATCCCTTGCCTCTCAAGCATCCGCAGGCCGCGAGGCAAAGGGATACCGACAGGGTTTAGGGTTTAGGGTTTAGGGTATCCAGAGGCCCAACCACTTCTTGGTTCTTAGTAGGGAATATGGGAATGTAATCCCATTATAATATACTCCCTTACTCCTTACTAAGAACCAGTCAGATGATTAAGTTCAAGACTAGGCCGGACTGGGCCCCTGAACCTTAAACCTTAGCCCTCAACTCTGAACCCCAACCCCTGAACCCTGAATCCTGAATCCTAAGCCCTAAACATCTGCAGGTTCTGGGAGACTTCCGACCAGAAGCCTTCATCCAAGACGGCTGGCCTAAACTACTGTGTAAAGTGAAATATATAGGCGTTATATAGAGGTTATATACGGATTGTATAGGGGTTATGGGGGTTATATAGGATAATGGAAAAGAAAATGGAAACTACTATTTAGGGTTGTTTACGGTTTAGGGTACTGCCCCCCACCCTGTAGCATTCTATATAAGGGATCAGATTAAGGGCTATCTATAACTATGTTATTAACATTACGCAGCTGTTACAGAGTGGGACCCTAAACCCTTAACCCCAAACCTGAATCCCCAAACCCTGAACCCCAAACCCAAAACCCCTACCCAAGTGTAAAGTGTAACACATAAAGGCTGGTCCAAAAAGTGCGGAAGAGCCTTGCTTCCATCCTTGTCCTGCACCGAGCAGATGAGGCTTCCAAGGGTTCGAAATTGGGATGCATATGGGTTTGGGGTTTGAGGGCCTTTCTGCAACGAGTCCTGGTATGACTTCCGGTTGCTGTTGTATGCAGAGCAGAGATACACATTGCCCCACTTGTTCTATCTGCTCGATTCAGATCAGAAGCAAAAATGGGGGGGGGTCCCAAAATCGGTTACCTTCCTTGGGGGCCCTCATAATGAGGATTATAAAGTGTTGGGGTCCATATTGGGCACCCCCTATTTACGGAAACTGCCAATACCCTTAAAAAATATGTCAACCCCTTTTCCATGTCTTCTTCCACGTTGTTTTCCATGCGATTCTCCATTATTGTGTAGATACCCCTAAAATAATCCCCATTTGAGCTATCGTCTAAACTCCCAGTATCCCTCTTCAGAACCTTTATAGTAGTCCTCTATATAACCACCCTTTAAGGAGCTTAGACTCTAGCCCATTTACCCACGAGTCCCCCTTTCAGAATACCCCCTTACACCAACAGCAGCGCTCTCTCTTCTTCTTCTACCGACTCTACCCACCCCCCTGGTGAGATGGGTCGGGGCTACGCCCCCCAGCCGCACAATTCTTGTCACTTCGGTCGGTACGGACAAGGTCTTCTCTCTCTCTCTCTCTCTCTCTCTTAAGGGGATTTTGGTAACCTCAACCCCCAGCATGAGGATGATAGTCATAGGGTCCCAATTGCGGGGGCTGGGCTCTCTCTCTCTCTCTCTTTCTTTTGATCTCCAGCCTCAAGGACTATGCTTGCAGACGTTATTTCTAGTATCACCATTCTATCTAGGCATACTTACTACTATTACTATTTTTGCGATCATTGCTACTATAAGTACTGCTATGATATTTAGCTGGACCCCCCATCCTGTAATAGTGGTATCATAGGAATATAAGTTATCCCGTAAAGTTACTAATGTAACCGTAGCATTAATAACGGGTGTGACAATAGCATTTTGTTGCTGGGCCGGAAAATCCCACACAATCAAATTTGCTTTCTAACAAGTTTGGAGC
>CAJNIZ010021990.1:49661-63905 GCA_905231905.1 Symbiodinium pilosum
CCTAAGCCCTAAGCCCTAAACTATGAACAGCAGCGAGAACAGAACCTTTGCAGAGGACTTCTGCAGTATACATGCATCGTGTAGACGCCAGCGACAAAAGGAGGATGTAAAGAAGCCAAGGTTGCGGCTTTCGGGGTTCCGAGATTTAGGGGTTTAGGGGTTTCGAGATTTGGGGGTTGAAATGGGTTTAGGGCTTTAGGGGTCTAGGGTTTGGGGCAACCCAAATTGAAGTCACGTCGTGCACGGAGTCCTTCTTGGGAGCGGCCTCTTTCTTGGGGGCTGCCTTTCTCAGAGGGCCAGGCGCAGTGGGGTGGATTGGCATGAAATATGGATTTATATAGGGATAATGGAAAAGAAAATGGAAACTGCTAATTATAGTATAATAGGGTATATATTGGGGTTATATAGGGATGATTGAAAGCAAAATGGCACCCCCCCCCCCCTATTATAGTATATTATAGTAATAAGAACAGCGATGACAAGGGGCACGCACGAGCACCAGAGGTCGTACTCAGATTGCCGCCTACTCATCTGTATACAATGCAGGGTGCAAAAACTCTTCCCATTGCCTGGCGCACGGCAAACAAGACTTGAAGATCACTTACAAATCTACCCCCGTAGTAGCTGACGTCTTTTAGATCAGCACCTACAGCCCTTTCAGCCCTACATAAGGACCTTGCGTCATCTCGTAGACACCTTATGTATTAATATGTTCGGGTACAATCCTCTATGAGATCACCTGCAAAATTGGGAAACCTTACCAGGACTCCCAAGATCTGTCATTAACCCTACCAAAAACCAAAGACCAAAGCCAGAGACACAAACTCTGCCAACCCTAAACCGAGTTTCTGGATAAAGCCCCGCGGGAAAAGTCCTACTACATAGTCCCCAGGCAAAAACCTTCCACGTAGACACGTGACCCTAAACCCTAAACCCTATATAACATTCCTGCATGAGCCACAGATGACACTTCTAGAATGACGGACATGGGATTCAATTGGCGCATGCAAGAATCGCCCGGAAGCAAATCCTGAACCCCAAGCTCCAAGACCCTAGACCTAAAACCACAAACCCTTAGCCCTAAAGCCTAAAACCCTGAACCCAAAACCGTAAAATCATAAAATCCGAACCGAAACCCTAAGCTCGCAAGCCCAAAGACATCCAGGGTTTAGGGTTTAGAGTTTCATCCCCAAACCCTAAACCCTAAACTCTAAACCCTAAACCCTAAACCCTAACCTCCAGGCCTTTTGAGGAGCAGCTCCTCCCAGCACTGTCTGGAACTCAGGTTGGCCGGTGCCTCGACGTGAGTTGAGGGCTCATAATTTCAGTAGGAGTTTCCCAAAAATAGGGGTACCATTTGTGGGGTCCCTATATTAAGGACTATAGTATATTGGGGGCTATATTCTGGGTACTCCCCCCCCTCAGTAACAGTTGGATATTAAATATAACATGGTTATATACAGCCCTTTATAGGACCCCTAATATAGACTGTTACTGAGTGGGGGCAGTACCCAACCTATAATCCTTTTTAGGGTTTAGGGCTTAGGGTTTAGGATTTAGGATTTTTGGATTAGGGTTTAGGGATTAGGGTTTAAGGATTTGGGGATTTGGGTTTAGGGATTAGGGGTTTGGGTTGAGGGCTTAGGCAGTCATTAGGGTTTAGGGATTTGGGCTGAGGGTTTGTAATCCCCCTTAAATGGATGGAATATGGGGGTCTATGGGTATCTGATTAGGACATTGGGCAATTCCATATTCACTCTACTTTTTCTTTTTTTGTTGGGTGGGGAGTTGGACTTTAGGGCGCGGGTTGAGGGGTTTAGGATTTTTTAAAGTTTAGGTTTTTGGATTTAGGGCCTATGGCCTAGGATGAAGGGTTTAGCGTTTAGGTGCGGGATTTAGAGTTTCAGATTATTCAGGGTTTAGGAATATCTGCCTCATGAATAATGGGTTGTAGGGACTGTTCTTCGGGATTCTACGAGGACTGCTATACTATAGAGTTCCGTTCCCTCGTCTCCCGCTGAGCACCAGGTCTTTAAACCTGAAACCCTACACTCCTAAACCCCAAAACCTGCAAATATCACAATTCAGGCCGCGTTGCTGCACTTTGCTTTCTAGTTGTTTCTAAAGATAGGGAAGCTGATAGAACTTTGGGGTCTGAGGGTTAGGGTTTCGGGTTTAGGATTTAGAGTTTGGGGCTTAAGGTGTGAGGTATGGGACTTGGGAGCTTGGGCTTAACTTCCGGCCTGGGAAAATCGCCACAAGGTTTAGGGCAAAGGGTTATGGATCAGCTTCTGAAAGTCTAGAGTACAGATCTCCTTAATCCCAACTGCTAAGACCAACGTATGCTGGGGGTACACAGGTACCCTTACAGGGGTATATATGGGAATTATTTAGGTATTACAAAGCAATGATATTTGGGCTCGGGTTCTGCAGTGCTTGGCTGGCCCCCAGGCCGTTAAGTTCTGGGGCCACGCGTTGGACTTCCGGTTGTGTGGTAGATGCGGACTTTATGCATCAAGGGATCTATTGCTAAAAGCTTCCAGTACGGATTGCAAAAAAAACCCTGGCATATAGTACTATATACATATGGGGTTTGGGGGGTAGGGTTTAGGGTTTAGGGTTGGTTAGGAATATTGCCCCATCATGGATAATCGAATGGAAAAGAACATGGAAACTGGATTTAGATAAGGGCTTATAGAACTCGATGGGGCGCCTTGAAGCAGGGGTACTCTTGAAAGTCGTAGGAATGTGTAAGAACCCCATACCCTGAACCTTTTAAAGTCCAAGGAATCCTAGGAATGTGCAAGCATAAGGGGCTAAACTGCCGTTCTTGGGCTCACAAAAACTTCGCTGGAGAACTCTTGGGGTATGAGGATTTAGGGTTTAACGATTAGGGTTTAGGGTTCAATACTGGGCTTGGGGCAGCAGAGGATGGCCAATATGCTTCAAGTTTTCCGCAGTTACACAAGACTGGCTAGGGGAAATAGAGTTTCATTTTCTTGTCCATCCCTTCATTTGAGAAAAGCACCTCTGTCTTGAGAACTTTCATTTCAGAAGTGCAGGGAGGCCATCCAAGGACGGAACAGAGGTTGTACCACCGCATCAGGTTCTGCAAAGGCAGGGCGGCTGTAAAGCTTAAGGGATGGAGTGCAGAAGTCGCAGTCGGCAGTGCCAATCAAGATCCAAGGTTCAGGACAGTAATACAGGGATTGAATTAGAATAGGTAGGGTCTTGGTGTCTTTTATCTTATGGCTATTTCAGGATTACAATGGAAAACATATTGGTAATTTTGTAGGCTTCTACAGTATTCACCTCGTTTCGCTGCGTTGACATAGGAAACTGCCCCACCTTCTTCAAGTTACGCGCAGCAGAAACCAGAACAGATCGTGCGATCGCTTGGTCATATTGGCAAACCTAAACCTAAATCCAAAACCCAGGCATAAACCCTAAACCCCAACTTGGTAGTCATGCGGCCACACGGTCCAAGATCTCACACATGGCATGCAAAGCGCGGCAGGTTTACTGGATACTGCGACTTCAACTTCTCGTCGAACGCCTCGAGACTTCTCTAAACCCTAATCCCTTAAACCCCCATACCCCTAAACCCTTAAACCCCCGAAACCCCTAAACCCTTGCATGCCAGAGGACCCTTCTCCTGACCCATCCTTCCCAAGATATCAGCTATGCATCTCTCAAAACAAATTCCTCACCTCCCTTCCCCCCCCCGCCCAAAACCCTAAACCCTGGGATACTTGCTGCAGAAAGACAAGGGCGGGCTGGTTTACGGGTGGTGAGATGCGAGCCATTGCCTACACTCCTAGTATCCCCCCTTAAAAATGGAGAATCAAATGGAAAAGAAAATGGAAAATGAGATGGAAACTGCTATATAAGGGTTATGTAATGGATTATAGGGGTTATAGTCTAAACTCCTAGTATCCCCCTGAATAACCTCTATAATACTTCCCTTATATAATCCCTGATATAACCCCATTAAAGAGCTTCGAGTACACCTCATGTAGAGGTTGGGTGAAATGTAGAGATTGACACATCTTTTCTTCTGCTCTGGAAGGTTGATAGAGGGAAAAATCCAGAGATTGAGGGTGTATAGACTAGAAGGAGTAATCTTGGATGTGGATTCCACAAAAATCCAAAGTGGTGGAGTGCCAGGAGTGGCCAAGAGAGTGCGAGTCCCGGCCGCAAAAGGGAGACAAAAGGAGCCAACTGTACATGACCTATGGCCTAAACTCCTAGTATCTCACTAAATAGCCCCTATAATGCTCCAGGGAGAAATCCCTGTATGACCCCCTATAAGGAGTTTGGACTGTAGCTTACATGGCGAGCCTGGTAGACAAGGCTTCAGGGACCTCTAGAGCAAGCAGTGCGAGTGTAAGAGTTGCTCGACTGCAAGCCTGAATGAATACATCCCATTTAGGGTTTAGGGTTTAGGGTTTAGGGTTTAGGGACCCCATAGAGACCCTAATATATCTTTTTGAACCCTACACCCTAAACCTCAAACCCTAAACCCTCCTCATTACAGGGAACCCCAAAAAAGCATTGCCCATGTAGTAGATTCACTGGATCTCCACTATGGGGACCCCTCAAATGTACCCCTTGGGAAACCCTACACCCTATAAATCCTTATATATACTCCTACGTAACCCTTATATTCCCTTTTTAAAGCTACCCCCAATTTTGGGAAACCTCCCAGAATTCTTTCGCTTCAGGGTCCTCGGGCTCCCACAAGCTTCATTGCATCAAGCAGCGCGCAACTCACCTCGGTAGCTCCCAAGGCTATCAGAGACCGAAGGTCTGCCGCGCCCAGATCGAGATAAGGAATTGACTAACTTCCTTAAACAAAGGTACCCAAATATAGACCCCAAAATACTACCGTCCTCACTACAGAACCCCCCCAAAAGGTACGCCTAATTCTGGGAAACCTCCATTGCAATTCTGATGTAGGCTAGTACTGCAGCAGGATAGCGGATAGGGCTTAGGGTCCCTAAACCCTAAACCTGAAACCGTAACCGGTCCCAGGTCTTGGCGGGAATGCTCAGGGTGCTAGGGTTTAGTGAGTTCGGTGGCTTGGGATTTAGCCTGTGGTTTCGATCCCGCACCCCAAACTTCTGGGAGATATGACCTTTTCCCAAAAAAAAACAGGGGACCCCTGTATAGACCCACCAAGAACGTAATCCTTACTATGGGGACCGCAAAAAGATACCCCTGATTTTGGGAAACCCCCCACAGGTAACCTCATGCAATAGCCCAGATGCTGCTCCAGAGATTACATCCTCACTCTGAAGCTCCTTAAGGTACCTGCGGAGATGTCCGCCAGGGTGATCGTGTTCCCCACCTGCACGCTGAACTTAGGGTTTAGAGTTTGGGTTTAAGGTTTAGGGTTTAGAGTTTGGGGGTGCGCTGTGTCTGCCTTGTCGTAGTTGCTACAAGTAGGAATGATGACCGTTGCTTGTGCTCCCACTAGGGGGTTTCCTAAAATTTGAGGTACCTCTTTCGGCGTCCACATAGTAAGGATTATAGTATATTGGGGTCCCCTTCTGTTCAGCCCCTACATAGATCCAGCTTCCATTTCATTTGCCATGTTCTTTTGAATTTGATTCTCCATTATTGGGTGCATAATAGTATACCCTAAACCCTATACTACTAGAACTCCAGGGCCTGAATGCTCTGATCCTACACAGATGCAGGAGTGGTCTCCACGCGGCTGCGTGGCATGAGAACGCCGAGAGCCTTTTCTGCAACTTAGGGCGGTATTGCGACAGGCGGGCACGGACCAGCCGACTTTGGCTAATGTAGACCCCTAATTCATAAACCCCCTCGTCCTTTTAAGAGACTTAACATTAGGAATTATGATCCCTATTAAGGGGGGGGGTCTATTAATCAGGGGTCTGGGCTATGATAACACGAGGAAGGCCCCGGAAAACTGCCTTCCAACTGCCGGGCACTGCCCTCTCATCATTCGGCCGCATCTTGCGAACCTATGAGTCGTCCCACGAGTCACATGCTTGAAACCGTCTGTAGCTGGGCCGTGCAGAGAACTGCAGACCTTCTTGCCAGCACTTCCAACTTCGGGCATACAAAAAAACCAAGCTTCTTTCACAACCCTAACCCCTAAACCCTAAACCCTGAACCCTAAAGCCTAAACCCTGAACTCAGGTTCTGTATCTGATCGAAAAGCTGCCGTGCTTTGATACGCTATGACTTGGCAAGCCATCTCTGACAGCGGATGTTCGTATGAGCTGTTTAGGGTTTAGGGATCTAGTGGTTTAGGGGTTAGGGTTTAGGGATCTGTAGGGTTTAGGGTTTAGGGATCTAGTGGTTTGGGGGTGAGGGCTTAGGAATCCATAGGGTTTGGGGTTTAGGGATCTATGGGTCTAGGGGCCTGGGGCCGTCTGCGAAACAAGGGCGGACCGGTCCAACCTAGTTGATGGCCACGCAGTTGCTGCAACTCGCAATGCCCCCTGTATATACCATATATGCTCCCTATAAAACCCCTATAGAATCACATTTTCTATTTTCCCGATATAACATGGACTTCAGATAGTGCTACCAGGAAGGCTCTGCAAAAGATATCCCGCACGCGAGCACAACTTTGTGAGGTTGGCTCTTATCGCCGGGCTGCTGGTAAGCCCCCATGGTCCTGCCCTGGAACATCTTCGTGATCATCTTTGCAAGATACAAGTTTCCCTGTAAAGCTGTATGACTGTGCTTACCAAACCCTCTGCAGCATCCTTGTTTCCATCTGGATGTTACCAGCAAAGGCGGTGGCCAAGTACACTTGCCTCCCTTGGTATTGGGCGCTTTGCCCATTGCCCAAGCCCCAGACATTACGTGCAATCAGCCGATGCTCGTCCAAAGCTACAGACGAAGTTGGAAACATTCAACTACAGAGGATCCAGTGAGGAACGCATGTGCTTGCTTCTGGTCACCTAAACTGACATGCAAATCTCCCTGAAAAGCAAAACCCTCCCCACTTGACTAAAATACAGTAGCGTCCATTGTATTTTCCATTATCCCTATGTAACCCCTATATATACCATATGTTATCTCTATAAAACCCCTATAGAATCCCTACAATCCCCGTAGTTTCCCTTTTATGTTCCATAATCCCTATATAACCTATGGGGCTCAGGCTTCTGCCCTCTGGGCCAGAAGTGAACAAACTGGAAAAACTGCCCTGTCGACTTCGACTCAAAACAAAGCCTACGGACCTCTCAGTCAGGAGAAGGTGCAAAGTGGATAGGCACCCGGGTGCTCCCGCCCCACCTGTTTCCAGGCATACACAAGCTCCTGGGGAGAAATAGATAGGGAAGGGAAACGCGCGAAGTAGAGCGTCTTTTGAATACAGAGACATTCGGAAGCCCTGGCTGCTTACCTAAGTGGTTACTTGGAATATGCTACATAGCCAAGGTGCGTGCCAAGCTTGTGTACTGTAGTCAGGGAAATCTTTGATACCACGAGAGCTCTAGTCTAAACTCCTAGTATGCCCCGTACTCCCCATAATACTCCCTTATATACTCTCCTATGTAACCCCCTTTAAGGAGTTTAGACTACAGCTCATAGGAGGGCATGCAGAGCAGCGGCACCCAGGTTCTCTGCGAGGTGAGCATCGCGCTTGTGGCTACGTGCCTTCAACTCTCGGGAAACGTGTCCCAGAGGATCCTTTCCAGAGAAGATCCTGTTCAGAGAGGACGAGGGATGGTGGTTCAAGGCCAGGACCTTTTCAGCCCAGCCTTTTCAAAGACGCCCCGGTTCTCTACTGTCCCAGGTCACGATGCTGCTTCAAAGACTTCGGGTGTTCCAGCGTGCTTGGCTCTTGCACGAAGCTGTTGCACTGCGGGTGAGCGCGTCAAAACCTCAAGAAAATCAGAACAGCCACTGCAATATTTCACTGTGTCATGCCGAAGTGTTCTGGACAACTTCACAGAGACCACAATCTGAAATATCCGCAATTCTCATCGTTTGCTCCTTCCAACTCATGCTGTATGGAAGTTTCACCAGATAGGGGGACTCAATGAAGACCACACAAAACTATAGTCAATATGTTAGAGGTACCCCCAAGAAGATACCCATAATTTTGGGAAACCCTCATATTATCACTGCTGCAGACATCTTTGTTGTGTGCGCCAGAGCGAAAAAATTGCTGCGGGTATAAAATTCAGGTCAGTCTGTGGCCTATGGATAGTAGTTAGGGTTTAGGGTTTAGGGCTTGGGGGGTGTAAGGCTTCGGGCTCATATCCCCAAACTCTAAACCCTATGTTGCAGCTCACCCAGCAGCCGACCGTCATGCCGAATGCCCTGGCCTTCAAAAATACAGACCTGCGGCTCCTGCGTATAGGCACTGTCCCGTCGTCGTCTCACTGGTGCTTCAGGGGAAGTGGGAGAATGGAAATAAGGAGTCTGATAATGTTGCACTGGCTTTAGTGAAGAGACCTTGAATAACGTGTTTTGGCCGCCGCTAATTCAATTTTAGGCCATTCTTGGGAAGACCTTGAATAATGTGTTTTGATTTCGGGGCCCTAAAAATAAGGGGAAGCTGCAAATTTTGAGGCCCTAGTAAAAGGATCTGCAAAAGGCAACCCTTTGAAAATCCTTTCCCAGCTCAGCCCTCGAACATATCTAGATTCCAAATGCCTACCAAATCTGGAATCTGAAGCCGCTTAGTTTCATTTCTAACCCTATTCATAGTAGTTCCCATTTTCTTTTCCATTATCCCACTATAACCCCAATATATACCCTAGAATCCCTATATAACCCCCATAATCCCTATAGTTTCCATTTTCTTTTCCATTATCTTGTTCCAAAACCTTACGGATCCAATCCAAAATCAGGTCGGCACAGGGGGTAGGTAGTCCAGCAGACTCCTGGACTTCGAATAGTTACCCTAAACCCTAAACCCTAAACCGCATGGAGACTTTGGTTCATCTGCGAGCCCCCGGGCCCGTGCAGGTTTTGAGGCCCCAAGAAGAGGATTTTAAAAAGCAACCTTTTTTAGGGTTTAGGATAGCTCAGCCGTCGCAAGTATCTAGAATCCAAATACTTAGCAAATCTGGAATCTAAAGCTGCTTAGTGTTATCAACAATTGTTTATCGAAGCTTAGGAATCCTAGACCAGGACCATCCCTGTTTAAAATCAATCCCCAGAACCTCAGAATCGCGGGAGGTTCTGAAGCCGTTATTGAGGACGCCTAGTTTCTATTTTCCGGACCCCCTATTGTGAGGGTGGGGGGCCCAGAGTTGAAAGCCTGTGCAACATTGGGGCTTCGGGTTTAGGGTTTGGGGCTTAGGGATTTAGGCTTTAGGGACTCTGGTAGGGGTGGTGTATGGGGATTCATAAGTTGTTGGGGAACGCTCTCAATTCCACAAACAGGCAGCTTGAGGAACTGAACCGAACCAAAGGAACTGAATGGTCAGGAACGGAACCGCTGAATAGAACCGCTACGAACAAACTTTGCGACAACTGGAACCGAACCGAACTTACCCGTCTACTATCCCAGTAAGACCCTTCAAAATCCCTATAATCCCTGTAGTTTCCATTTTCTTCTCCATTATCCCAATATAACCCCATTGTAACCCTAATATTCCCCCAATGGGACCTAGGAGCTTTCCACCGCCCGGCCCCGGGGAATTCCGCGCTTTTGTGAACTCTTCGAGTTCTCCTCTGTTGGCCGGGGACTGGAGAGCTCCTGGTTCCTGTGCAGGAGCCCAAAGGGTCCATGTAGGTATATGGTATATACATGGGGCCCAAAGGGGTTCCCATATACCTACTTTAAGGCCCAAGTATGTCCCATATACCTACATAGACCCTTTGGGGAGAGGAGGAATTTGTTTTAAGCTCGTCGGGCCCGAGAACCTTGAAACGTCCTGGTTCCTTACAGCAGAGGATGAAGCGGGGGAGTACTCGTTTCGCAGGAGTACTCGATTTAAGCTTTTTGAGCCCAAAAACCTGAAAACGAGTACTCCCATACAGGCCGGGGACTGGAGACAGGGATGCGGGGGAGCACTCGTTTTAAGCCTAACACCAATACTTATCCGCATCCTTGTCTCTTGCGCGCCCTTAGAACTGATCATTCAAACAACCCAAGGCCTGCATAAACCTCAAATCCTACCATCCCTTCCATCGCCCTGTAGCGCTCTGTTGAATTGGGGGTTCGTTCAGGGTTACAGGTAAGGATTAGGGCTTAAGTAAGCGTGGTGCGGCTTGAGTGGAACTGCATTGAACCGAACCGGATAGGAAACTGTTCGGCACTGAACCGCCTCCGAACTGCTTTTGACCCGCAACCTATTCCAACTAGTTCATGCGAACCTAACCGAAATGAACCGAACTGCTGCGGGTTCCCTGCATAAACGATTTGAAAGAACGATGCTCCGGTAGTTGCTCAAGGTCGTGTGAGCCCTCGTTGAAACTCCTAGTATTCCTCTTAACAACGCCCGTAAGAATTCCGTATATAATCCCCCTGTATAACACCCTTTAAGGAGTTTAGACTACAGTCTATAGCTTAAGTAATGGCACGGTACAGCGGGACAGTTGTAGAGCCGCCGAGCTGCAACGGCCGTCAGGTCCAGGTCTATCCAAGCGGACTGAAACAAGGCAATCTAGCTCCCAGGAGCCGTGCCTGAGGTATGATAGTGAAACAATACTGGGTTGCTGTTAAGGAACTTAAATTGAGTTGGTGCAGTAGTAAAGCCCCGTTACTTACTATGATTCCATATTATGCTAACTTGATTTAAGTTCCTTAGCAGCAATCCCGTCAAGCAGAGACAAGATCAAACTGAAGTTGACCGCTGTCTGTGTCCCCGCTCTGCTGGAAGCTGATTCTATCACCTCACGAAATCCAAAAACCCCAAAACCCTACATAGTAGTTTCCATTTCCAACCCCTATATAACCCCTATATAACCCCTATATAACCCCTATATCCCATTGACATGTCTGGACCATTCGGCTATACTCAACTTCCAGGCATCAAAACACAAGGCTCACTGCCTGCACTTGCTTCTATGAGCGGTCCGGTCAGGGTTCCCAAACACTAAACATTAAAAGCAACGCGCCCACCCGCTGTCCCGCGGAGGGCCATTGCTCCGTTCACGTCTACCGGGGAAACCCATCTATCTTCCGCTCCAGCGCGACTCTGCGACAGCAAGTGATAAGGAATGTTTGTGGTTCCGAGGCAATCTCGATGCTTGCCGATTGCCGAAAGGCATCTGCACTTGGTACTGTAATTACTACTCCCCAAACCCGAAGTACCTAATTATTGGGTACATGGACCCTAAACTTTAAACCCTAATAACTCCGCCAGGCATGACCTGCAGAAGTGCCCCAACCTTGACTCCTACGATTTACATATAGTCCGAGACTACTCAAGTGTAGATGCAGCATCTTCCTAGGATTTAGCAAGGAGTCAAGAGCCAAAATCCCTCGGATGGCGTTCACATGATTTTTGCTGGTACCTGACCCCTGCAAACTCGGGGCTGTGGTTAACGTTCAGTAGTACAGACAAGACTCTTTCCTAGGCGAACGGGATGCGAAGCAGACAGCACGATTTGGGCCCAGCCGTGGTGGAGGAAGGTGATGGTGGTGATGACGATGATCATGATGACGATGATCATCATGATGATCACGATGATGGCGATGATGGCGATGATGATGATGATGATGATGATGGTCATGACAATGATGATGGCGATGATGATGATGATGGTGATGATGATGATGATGATGATGTTGATGGTGATGTGCGGTGATCGACCAATTGCTACATATCCCGGGGCAATCTTCTACACATCCGGATACCAAAAAAAACTATGAGTAGTCGTCAACACCCACAGCGTTGGCAGCATATCGAGTCTGCCAACTCAGCAAAAAGTTTCCTGGACTCAGCCCTTGCCGTGAAACCAAAAAATTGTTGGCAAAGACTCAGGCGCCTGTCCCCTCACCCACAGTCCCGATTCAACTGGAGGGACGCTGCAGGTGCCGAGAAGGATAAGGCACCTGCCGCCTGCCCTGTGCGTTGCGCAGCCGCGAGGGACGAGCCTGCTTCCTCTAAGCTCAAGCGCAGAGTGAGGAGCGGAAAGGGCATAATCCAAACATGAAGATTGCTCGAAGAAGGACTTCCACAACAAACTTTGCATTTGCCCGGCTGCCCCCAATTTGCGGCCTTCCCAAGAGAAAGCAGAGCACACAGGCAGGCGGGGAGTAGCCACTGAGCTGAGAAGCTCATCCACCGGCTTGCCTGTCGTCGGCCGTCATTGCCGGCATCACCTGAGTAGATTGAATATGGGTTATAATCCCCTATTATCCCCCTATAATGGAGAATCAAATGGAAAAGAAAATGGAAAATGAAATGGAAACTAGGGGAATAGAGTCCCCCTTAAGTAGATAGAATAGGGCTTTGGGTATGTTATAATAAGACCCCCATATACCCCATGTTCTATTTACTGAAGGGGGACTATAATCCAAAAACCCTAAACCCTACATAGTAGTTTCCATCTTCTTTCCCATTATCCCAATATATACCCCATCTTCTATCTACTCAAGGGGGACTATAACTTGGAGGTGCCCCAACAATAGGTGTGTAGCCTTTGGGGTTCCAGGGGCTATGTGGGGATGACATGTGGATCAATGTCAAGGGCACCCTTCAAGATGTTAATCATGGTGAAATGGGTGCTTCCGAAATGATTGCTGCATTGGGCTTGGCCGGCGCACTCGGATTTTGGGGTGCATGGCTCCGTTGTTTGGACTTCAGCGTGCTTCAAGGCTACAGACTTTGGCCGGTGTTGTCTTCAAATGGTTTCTCCGAATGTAGGGACAGAAGGACTCCGGCTGGCACTTGTGATTTTTGGACTGATGGGTTTAGGGTTCAGGGTTCAGGGAGACTTGTGCGCACAACTCATGACTGATGGATTTAGGGTTCAGGGTTTAGGGAGACTTGTGCGCGCAACTCATGCATGCTGACGGGATCAATCTAGACTACAAGACAACTCTACAACAGTCGGTAGGTTCTCAAAATTAGGGTCTCCTGGCTTTCAGCAGAAGCACAAGTCAAGATTCGTTGGTATGCAGAAGCCAAAGAAGCACACCCACATGCATTCCAAGGCCCTACAAGAACCCAGCTAAGGCCAGGGCATTGGGGAACATGGGCACGTCGATCTTTTCGTCCTTCTTCGGGCACAGAGGGCGTGAGGCCAAAAATAAAATCACGACTACAAGGTCCTTTGTTCCTGCTGGGCCCATGTAGCCAAAATGCTTTAGTGCCATTAGGGCATCAGGGTTTAGGGTTTCGGATTTAGGGCTGCTAGGGAGGGCCACAATATTCGGAATGTGAGAATTAGAATTTGCAGGCCTGTGTGTACCAGTCGGGCCCCTGAAAGAGGACCTGTCGTCTTAAGGGAGTATACGGAGGTTTCCCAAAATTGGGGGGGTCCCTTTTCAAGGGTCCTTTTTTTAATAAGGACTACAATATTTTGGGGTCTGTTTTGGGGTCCGCACATTTTTGGAATCTACCATACTTAGACGTCACAGGCGTTGAAACTGACCGTGTGTGTGGGCAGGCGCGCATGTGTCTCTCATCAAAGGGCTTAGAAGGTGGCATGGAGGAAGGTGGGGTATGGGAATTAAGCCTCACAAAGGTAGAGTATATACTAAAGATCCATTAACCCACCTACCTTCATCCCACCTTTTGAGCCCCCTGATCTCAAAAAAGGTCTTACCCTTGAAGACCCCAGAAATGAAGTTGAGGAACCTTAGCCACTGAGCTGTCAAAAACATCACACCAAT
Organism: Symbiodinium pilosum; assembly: GCA_905231905.1. NCBI lineage: Eukaryota > Dinophyceae > Suessiales > Symbiodiniaceae > Symbiodinium > Symbiodinium pilosum. The sequence goes on from CAJNIZ010021990.1 coordinate 63,451, forward strand.
ATAGACCCCTTATGAAGAAACCACCCTCCTTAGTAGAGATTATAATCGGGATCCTAATATTGAGGCCCTTCAAAGCAGGGGGGGGTATTAATCAGGCGTCTACATTGTCCCCGTAGAAGCCACAAGATGCAAATTGGGCAGAGCCTCTAAATAACCCGCTTATTTGAGACTGCCTCCCGATGAGGTTATGGTAAAGGAAGACCAAGGCTTTTTCTCAAATGCCCATCCAATTCCAGTGACGAATCCGCGACTTGCACAGCTCAAAACCCAGCGGAATCTAACAAGAACACACATGTTTTGGACCCTAAACCCGAAGCCCATATCCTAAACCGTAAACCCTATATCCTAAACCCTAAATCCTAAACCCTAAATCCCAAACCCTCCCTCCTACACCCTGAACCCCAAAAGCGTTTGGCAGTTCCCCTGCCTTGACTTGGCCATTACTTGCGCAGAGA
>CAJNIZ010022001.1:0-38603 GCA_905231905.1 Symbiodinium pilosum
AGTTCAATCGGGCGATTGAACTTCAGTCGGGCAATGGTCTTACGAGGTGTTATTCCAGTTAGGGGCCTGCTGATTCTACTACTGACTGTACCCCTTCCATTCTACTACTGATTATACCCCTTCCCCGCCCATGGCCCACGACTTCTCCAGCTATACAATTCCATTCCCACTATTTCTTATATAAAGGAGAAGAGGCGTGGGTACATGGGGGGGGACCATATATATATATATGTATGTTGTGCAGGATACCACAAGCATCATCTTGTGCGCAGGCAACTCAGAGCGCATGCCCGAGCTCTAGCTCCCTTCTTGCCGGGCAGCAATACATACCTGGTTCTGCGTGTTGATGGAAGAAATCCCCTGCAGAAACATTCTATGGTCCAGGGCTTCCTCCATTAAGAGTCACTGAATCTTTCCTGGACTTGGAGGCTAAAGGGTTTAGGGTCTAGATGGTTTAGGGTTCTAGATGGTTTAAAGTTGAAGATTTAGGGTTTAAGGCTTAAGGTTCCGCTGTACTCCTCCACGATAACGCCCTTTTAGCATTTTGTTGTGATCATGTCGGGCACTCTGCTCCGAAAACCATACAAACCGAAACTCTAAACATGAAAGCCTACAAACCTAATGTCTAAATCCCAAAGCTCTGAAAGCCTGAATCCCCAAAGCCTGAACTCAGCTTCCATTTCATTTCCCATTGTCTTTCCATCGGATTTGCCGCTCTTGTGGTAATGAGCCCTAGAAATTTGAATCATGAATCCTAAGCTCCAAAATACTTCCTATGTAACCCTATATGATCCCTATATACCTCATTTATCCCTATGTTCCCAAAAGCTCTCAACACCACACCTTGCCTCCCTCTCGGGAGACGGGGGCCCACCCCAGCCAGCCACTTCGAGCCAGCGGCATTCAAGTCATAAACCCTAAACCCTAAACCATAGAGGATTTATGGGTAGAGTTTAGGGCTGGTATTGCTGACCCTGCTTTACGGTTCTAGGTTCGTGTTTCGTGTTTCGTTGCTAAGCCCATGTTCTGTTTTCAAGACGACAGCAAATAACAGGAAGGCCATGCCTGGATACCCTAGACCCTAAACCCTAAAACATTTAACCCTAAATAATGGTTTCCATTCTATTTTCCATTATCCCAACATAACCCAACCCAATCCTAATATATACCCCAGTATGTACCCGATAATCCTTATAGTTTCAATTTCTTTTCAATTATCCCTATATAACCCCAAGTTAGCCCCATGCTGGGCATAGCCCGCCTCAACCGATGACGAAGCCTAAAGTTGCATCAAGCATCCTACTTCGAGGCACGGATTCCTTCAGCTAAATTGGCACATTTTGGAGTCCCCGGAAGATTCCATGAGTAGTTTAGGGTTTTATGGGTTTAGGGTTTAGGGGTCCCTTGTTGAAAGTATCACGCCCTGAACCCTAAAACCTAAGCCCAGCCCCCTAAACCTTTGATCTAAAACCTGCTGGAGATCAGCCCAAGCTGCAGTGAGGGAGTGGATCGGATCCCTACAAGGGTTCAGGATTTATGATTTGGGTTTTTAGGGCTTAGGATTTGGGGTTTAGGGTTTAGGGCTTGGGGACAATCATCCCTGGATAGTCCCCATCTCGTTCTATGATGGTACCTACACTCAAACTCTGCCACTCTTCTTAAGCATCTGGCACCACAAAAGTCTTACACTCTCAACCCTACACCGCCAGCTCCAAGCCCCAAACCATAAATCCCGAATCCTAAACCCTGAATCCCAAATCCTCAGCCTTGATATTGAGCCCAAAGGCTCACAGCTCTTAATACTTCAAAAGACATTACAATGTAGCACAAACCCTAAATTCCGCGCAGCCCTGGAAGAAATCGTAATTTCAAGTGGTTTTTTGGATTGTAGACAACAGAGATGAAAATGTACAACAGCCCATACCCTGCATGAAATCACACCCTGGTTGTGTGCAATGCAGCTCGAAGGCCCAAGGACAATCATAAGTTTTGGGTTTCCAGTTTAGGTTTTTGAAATTAGCGAGTTAGTTGTTTTGTGTTCACGGTTTCAGTTGAAAGTGCCATTGCCCGGCCCTTCCCTTATCACGTGCAGCGCCTACAAAACCTGTAGTCCACTTGTGGCTACCTTCCAACCTGCAGGTGACCATTATCTTGCCGATTACATCCGCAGAAACTCATGACCTTACCCTGAACCTCAGGCCCTAAGCTTAAAACCTGAAAACCCCAGACCCTAACCCCTAGACCCCAAACCCCAAATCCTGAACCCTCACCCTAAACAACACAATAACCATCCAAGTGCAGTTGCTGGCAGCCTGCGTACCCTCACAGCCTGGCCACCTCCGGAAACTGATCGGATCCTAGGAAGCAGCAGAAACTAGGGATATAGAGTATTGTCTAGTATGGTATAGTATGGTGTAGCATGGTATGGCATAGAAAAGTTTAATATAGTATACAATAATATACCACAATAGCACAGTATAGTTTAGTATAGGCTTTAGGATTCAGGGTTCAGAGTCAGAGCTTCGAGCTTAGCATTAGGAGTTAGCGTTTGGGGTGTAGAGCTCAGGGTTCTGGATTCATGTACAGACCTACATGACTGAAATGGGACTTTGAATATTAACTTCTTAGCATTTTATTGAACTTTATTGGGTCATGCAGGCACAATATTCCAGACTTTTTAGGCGTGTACGTGTCATCCTCAATCTTCGAGTGGATATCCCTGTGTTGCACAACGGAACTGACAAAAGAAGCCAGTCGAGCTCGCTTCTTTTTATCTCGATTGGGACGCCGCGAATCACCCCTTGCGGTCGGATCGAACCCATCTCGACTTTGAGCGTGAAGCCGGTGGGTTTCCTCGAGGCGGACCACTCAAACGGAGCAGGGCGGGACTTATTGCCCCAGGTCAGTCCTTGGGTTCCGCCCTGCTTCCCTGTGCGTTCCTTGGAAGGAAACGGGACTGGCCGTCCGGGAAAACCAGTATCACAAGTCTCGAGCCCAATCGAGTTTGGAAAAGGAATGCAGAGTAGGAATTGAAAATCCGGTTGGCGGCGGGACATATTTTCCTCCCAGCGAATGAACTACTTGATAGTCCAATCTGCTGGGCCCGTCCGCTAAATTGGATTTTGACTCTACTCTGTCGATGTAGACATCGAGACCCGCAGCTGCGGCTTTCAGCCAATAGTCGCCCACAAGCGGCGAAGAGTCCACCTGGGGGCTATAACCTTTGACCAAACAGGCAGCTGCAGAGTCATTGTCGATGAAATGGAAAAGCTTGGTGTGGCGAAGAACGGCGGGCCAGGTTGCAAGAGCAAGAGGTCCCGCCAAAAGTTCTAGCTGTCCCATGTATGATTGCCGGTGAGCCCATGTGGCTACAAGGTCAGGAGGAAGTACCAGTGAGGTGTATTCCATCCTTTCTCTCATGGCCCCATAAAGAAGAACTGCTCCCAGGACGAATCTGCCCCCTCGGCGTTCTGGGACGTCAGAGGCATCCGTGTAGAGAATCGGACGCGGCGTGTCGTTCGACATTTGAACCGTTCTTGGAGGAGAAAGGTTCACGAACTCCATCATCAGCTGTAAGCTGGCTCGAAGGTTTGGGTCGATGGAAAATAGGGGTGAAACAGAATACTGTCTGTCTCTGACGGACTTAGTACAACATCGACCGACTTTGCCGAAAAGACTACTGCAAAGGAAGCCGAACTTGCCGACTATGCTGCCAGCTAAGGAGGGAGTTAGCTCTCCTTGCGACAAGACGGCTCGAACCATCTTGCAGAAATTAAGCTTCCGTGAAGGTTTGGCTTCGACAAGGAAGTGCTTCTCAGCGGCCAGGGCTTGGGTGTTGAACGCAACTCCCAAAACATGGCAAAATTCCGCCGGAGGCTGTGATTTCTTGCCATCGATGTCGAACCCTACGAGCCTGAAGACTTCCCAGACGCAGAAGAGGGCAAGACGCTCTTCAGAAGGGCGACACGTCTAAAAGAAATCATCGAAGAAATGGTCGATAAGAAGGTGGAGGGCCCGAACCAGGGGCCTGGACAGCCATTCAGCCACGCGGTAGAAGTTCGGGACTGCATGGCCTGCTCCGAATGGTTGTCCGTAAATCTCAAACAGCTTTGCCTGTTTGTTTGCGGGGTCGTACACCGCAGTGATGGAGATGGAGACTTGCCTGTCGGGCAGAGGAATCTGCCTATAGGCTCCCTTCATGTCCTCGGTTCCTACACAGGCGCCCTCCTTGAAAGGTCTCCTGCAGGGAACGGATCATGATTGCCAGGTAGTCGACGTTGGCCATCTCTATCTTTTGAGTGCGATGTGCAGCGGAGTTGTTCAGGCAAGCTGAATGGTCATCGATACGGCGAAACTTTGGTTTGCCGGATTCGTCGACCCCTTGTTGGTTTTGGCACCACATTAAAGAAACTGCCGTGCCTGTTCTGGACGTCTTCCAGGGTGAACGGTCCAGCCATGGAACCCTCGGCAACTTCCTTAACAGTCTTGTCCCAGATGGCCGCTGCGGTTTGCTCGCCGGATGACCCGGCCATCCGCACAACACGATTCATCATGGTAGTCCTGTGCTTTTTGGACAGACTGAGAAGTTCTTTGACGGATATGGTCGCTGGCACGTCGTGTTCGAAGAAGAAAGGTGAGGACAGGGCTTTGCCCACTATGGGCATGCCCGTCAGGCACAGAGAGGGGACCGATGTATCTTCGATCCCATAACGGTCTTGCAATATCTCCATGAGAGCGGTCCTCGGTTTCCTCCCGAGCTTAAGGGCGCTGACGGAAGCGAGTTTCTCATGGATGCCCTGCTTGTCGCGAACTTCCGCGCACTCTGAGAGCTGTTTTATCTCACCCAGTGTTTTCAATCGACGCTTTGGCAGGCTCATTCGGAGGGATGACATGTAATCCAAAGCCTCCTGATGATCCCTCTTCAGGGAGTCGAAAGAATCAAATGGGTGGACGAGCTCAAGAGCTCTGTTCAAATGAAGCTCGGGGTCATTTTAGTCCGTCCGGGATCAGTTGAACCCTCTTGCCATAGCTGGGCTGCTTACCCGACTGGATCGCTGTCTGCCTCAGCCATGGTTCAGCTTTAGGCTCCAGAAGGTTCTCTTGGGAAGGGCCAGGAGAGCCAGAAGCCTCGTCCTCTAGGAGATGGGCTATGTCGTTTAGCTCATTCGAGACACCTTTGCCAGATCTCACCAAAGGTGCCCCTGGAACGAACGAACCCATTCTAGAGGCAACAGCTTGACTCAAAGGAGCATTTGGCCCGGAGAAGACTTCAAGGAAGGGACCTGACAATTCGGCATCGGAGAGGGCGGAGGCATAAAACTCGCAGAATCCCGCGGAATACTCCCTTTCGTCCCCAGTTTTGAATTGCAGAACTTTCCCGTCCTTAACCAAAGGCTTCCACTTCAAATGGGAAAGACCGGTACGCGTGCAGCACCTATCGGACTCACACAAAGTATTTACAAAGTGATCCTTGAGGGAAGTAGAGTTGACTATCATTATCTGATACTTCCTGCGGCGGCTGCCACGGAACATACAGTTGCGATAGTACACCACAAAGACACCGGGGAGGTCCATCAGTCTTTTCCAGGCATCCAAATGAAGGGCAATAGAACGCCCAGGGGCCTCTAGGGAGAAGAAATCTCCTCTAGCGTGGATTTCAATGCAATGTTCCGCACTGAGAACGGCAAGCTTCGTATCCACATCCTGGAAAGTTTGGCCAACTCCCATGGGATTCCCTCTGGAAAGGACTCACTTCTAAGTGGACGAGGTGGGTTCTTAACACCTTGTGTTGGAAGCTCACGAGCTCGGGAGAACGTAGCACAATTAGGGGCAAAGTGGGAAAGGCGAGCTTCACGAGTGCTAGCCTCAAACTCCACGCTATCCCGAAAGACGTCCCTACCCCGAAGGAGATCCCAAGGCTCTAGAACCTTACTCACCCGGAGAGAACCCCCTAGTGAAACACGCGGCTCAACCTTTTTGCAAGCGGGCTCTGCAAGAGGTCTGCCGAATCCCTACTTGTCCGCCTTCTGGGCCCCTGCCTTTTTGGCGGCCTCTCTCTTAGCGGCGGCTTTCTCCTTCGCCTCCTTCTTCTTCTCCCTTTCTTTCGGAAATCGGCGGGGAGAGGGCAGAAGGGAAAGTGCTTACTTCCGCACACGAGGCACTTCTTCAGGGCCTTCGGCGGATCGCCAGGGTCCTTGGCTTCCTCCTCAGCGTGATCGGCTTTCCGCTTGGTCCCTCCTCCGTCTTTCCTCTGGGAGACCGCAGTCGGGGCGCGCTCCAAACCCTGGTCGGGCAACGACTCCAACAGGGTCCAGCAATCGCCACAAGGCGATCGTATCATCATCCAGGTGATATCGGATGGCCGTATCCAAGCTGCCGACACTGCGGGACAGCCACTTTAAAATTTCCTCGTGGAGGGCACGGTCGAACCGCCTAACCTCACTCAAGGTCGGGTTCCTCATGCCCACTGGGACCACGGCCCTCATTTTACCTACATACTTGTCGGTGAGGGCACGGTAGGTTTCAAAACCTGCCACTCCCACCATGGCAAAGAAACGCCCGCGGAGGTCCAGGCTCTTCCGCATCATCTCAAGATCGGCCACCTTCTCCCCAGGCGGGGGAACCGTCTCAGAGTCCTTCACCTTCAACTGGTCACCTTCGACCGTGGTCTCCGGCTTGCCCTTCGGCCACTTCCCGGAACGTGCAAGGATGCGTCCTCCATGCTGATGTAGTTCTCCCAGGCCAGGTGCTCGTAGGACGCCCCAGGCGGAACCAGGACCTTCGACACCTTGGTGAGGGTGAAGAGGCTCGGGCGCTCGGTGTCGGAGGCTGGCGCAGGCATGCCATTCCCGACCGCGCTTTTCTCCATCGCCACAGCCGAGGTGAGCTGAGGTCCACCTTCGCCTTTGGCTTGTCCGGCGAGGCGGCGAGCCCTTCAATCTCGGACTTTGCCACCTCGCGGGCGATCGCCCACAGCTTCCTCACCGCGGCGGCGTCCTCGCTGAGGCGGAACTCCTCCCACGATTCCGCAGGAGACCTCCAGAAAACGACGACCTCGCCGTCGTCTTCCAGGAAAGCTGCCCTTGGCAGAACACTTTCCCGGAGGAATCCTTCCAGGTCGTCCGCCTTGGTTATGCGGTATGCCAACTGTTCAAAGGTGGCTATCCTCATGCTTTTCAAGAGCAGGTAGTCACTCTCCGCCACGCCAAACCTCACAGCAGCCTTTTTAAAGGCCACTGGCTGGCTCCCAAGCGTAGACATCGCAAGAGGATCGGCGCTGGCGGGCGGCTTCTCGCTTCAGAGCTTAAAAGGGGCTGCAGCGTTGGAGCGCCCACCATGTCACAAAGCGCGTGACTAGCTCATTCCAGCGGAATCATGCCTACTCACCAAGGTGCAAGACACGCAACTACTCAAACTGCTCAACTCCGGACATTTCTCTGAAAAAGCACATCACGAAGCGTGCATCCTACACTGGTGACCCAGGTTCATGCCTTCCGACTCGCATCTCCGGAAGACTCCGCCGGCGCTGATGCGGTACTGGCACATCCGGGGGCACGGGCCTACGGCTCCAAAGCACCTCACACACAGCTCAGTAGACGCTGAGAAGGCCTCGCCGGCGCTGACCAAGCTGAAGCGCCCCTTGGTGTTGCACTTCGGCACCACCAGGGGGACCAGGAGGTTGAGGTCGCTGCGGGTGCCATTCGGTGCCAGGTGGAGCTTTGAGGCCGCCGTCGGTTCTCCACCCTGTTCTCATCCTCAGGGCTCTCCACCTCCCATTGAGGGAGAGTACCCAGACTCGTCGTCCGAGCCCTCGGCCAGGCAGCTGTTCAGGACGCCCTTGTCGAGCTCGGCAGAGTCGTTCCTCTCAACCTGCTCGGGTCGCGACTGGCACCCTGGAACTCCTGTGCCAAGAACTCGCTGCACAGGCCAAGGGCAGACTCCTCGAAGAGGCTGGGGTCGAACCCGGCCAGCTTGGCTTCCAGCCGCAGCCGGCCGCCATCCACCGCTCCATGGCTCGATTCTACGGCGGGGACAGTGCCAGAGCGCAGGGTGTGCAAACACATCTCCTGCGCCTTCAACACCAACTGAGCTTCCCTCATGTAGGTGTCGGCCATGGACTCCTCCTTCGACCCCCAATCGCCGGCGTCAGAGTGGCCTTTGCACTGTGCCACCTCAGGCTCTGGATCTCCTCAACGGTCATGCCCACTGGGTGTCCAGCTCTAAGTTACTCCAGGAGGGCTGCCCTCACCAGGATAACATCTCCACCAATGGTGGCGGGCATGTTCGTCCAGTTCTCCATGTCCTTTGAAGCCGACTTGCCAGAGTGGTCATCCACCTTCTAGCTGCTTCCATGGGATTCAAGCAGGAGCTTGAGGAGGCAGTCGAGCCACCCATCTCCTTCCTCAGAGGCTCCTTTTGTGCTAGCAATCCAAAGTCTCACTCTGAGGGGCTTCTTCAGCATGTCATCCTTCACCATCTTCTCCAGGGCACGCAAGGTCTCTCCTGGGAAGCTCCTGGCAGGACGCCGCTCGCCCTTCTGGCCCTTGTACCGGAGTGCGAGCCTCTTCGACCTGCTCCACGCCTTTGCATCAATGTCAAACCTGAAGGCTTTCGCAAAGAAATCAACTGCGTAGAGCAGGGAGATCGGCGTGTAGAACCCGGCACCCTTTTGGACCAAGGTCTCCACATACACGACCACAGAGTAGTAGCTCATGAAGCCACCTTCCAGGTCTTTCGATGCGGACTTCTTCGCCCAGACGAGGAGCTCCCCCATCAGGTTCGAGTACCTCAGACCCGTGGCGGCCTTGCTCGGGGAGACGTGCACCCGAAAGCGGGTTTCGTCCAGCTCGCCCGGTTTGCCAACCACCTTTACCGGGTCCATCTCAACTCCGGCCTCGAACAGCTCGCTGAAGTAACCCTGCATAAAGCGCAAGATGCCTTTCTCCTCCTTCTCCCCTATGCTGCCTTCGACCACCGAGGGGATCCCGCCCCGGACTCGGGCAGACAGTCCTCCCTCGGCGACCTTTTCAACCTCAGCATGGGGTGGGGGACGAGCCGCTTTCCGAAGTTGAAAGCCTCGCTGCCGCTGTCATCCTGGACAGTCTCTTCGCGGGCGCCCTTCCACCTCGGAAGTTGCCAGCCACCTTCCTTCTCTGGTGGAGGAGGAGCAGCTTTCAGAGGTGTCCTCGGCACTTGCTGCCTGTCCCCTGGCCCAAGGAGGCAAAACTCCCCCCGAGGCCGAGGCGGCTGCCGACGTCTTCCCCCCTTCGGGCTTCGCCGGCGGAGCGCCCGCCGACTTCTTTGCCCAAGGAGGCAGAGGCCCATCGGTATCACCAATCAGGCTATCCAGGATGGCCTTCTGCTTTTCGACGACCATTGACCACTTCTGTCCTCGTCGTCAAAGAGCTCTCTTTTGACCCCCTCTTCTCCCATCTCTCTCCGGGACGGCTTCGGAGGATCAATGGGCTCGGCTGGGATCCTAAGGTCCTGGAGAACCCTTCTCCCGGTCACGGAGGCTGACATGCTCTCCACCAGGCTATCTCCAGTGTCCTTCAGACCTCGGTCCCGGCCAGGGGAAGGAACTCTTCCTTTATGGAAGGCAGGGAGTGGAGCCAAGTTCCAGTCAACTTGGTCTCCTTCCTTCCCTTTCTTAAGGAGCAGGAGGAAGTCGGTAACCTTGGTGCCCAAGGCCTCGTCCCCCGTTTCCACCAGACGGATATACTCATCTGGCTGGCAGCGGGCTTTCAGCAGGCTGGCGGCCTCGACCCTCGCCGCCCAGCTTCCCACTGCCATGATGCCTTCGGATCCCGAAAGGACGAAGTCCCGCTTTCCTTCGGTATCCGGTAAAGATGCCGCAGGGCCATCGCCGAGCATAGAGGCATCCCCCTCCCCGATCTCCTCCTCGCCGCGGTCGCGGCGGTAAGAAGGACCGGAGGCACTGGATCGCCTGCTCTCGTCTTCGAGGGCATCCTGCTTTCTTTTCCTCAAGGGAGGGTGCTCGGGATTCCGAGCCTCTCCCTCGTCGCGGGCAAGTTCGCTCCCCCTTGGGGGTCGCTTGGCCCTCTTAGCAAAGACCTCGTCCCGAGCCTTTCCCGTCTCCTCCCACCCTCTGGGCGGAAAGGTGGCATCAGCGGACTTATTACCCGCCATCTCACCGATCCCCCTGCTGGTGCTTGGAGAAAAAAGCACAGCTCGTTGTGCAGACGTGTCTCGAGCCAAAATGGCCACAACCGTCTATTTCACACCTAGGACATCCACATAGTACTGTCGCACAAGACGTGTAAATCATCAACCTAGTAACTGCGGGAAGGCTGTAGACTGAGAGGAGCACATCTCGAATGGTTTCAATGGACAGTGCTCCGTATCGCCGGTCATATCGACGGTCCTGGCACAATGATATCTTCTTCAGATTAAGGCATTGAGTTCCGGGTGTGGGGCTCGAATGAGAGCTTCTCAAAATCAAGGCACCAATTCAAACATCGCAGCCTCTTCTGCTGCCGATTTTGCATCCAAAGCTGGTACAGAAAGTTCGAAGGCTTTCTAAAAATAGTTTAGGAGTCGAGGCGTACGTGTATACAGAGGCTGAGAAGCAAGAGGATTTTGTTGTCCGAAAAAACTGTGCAGAGGCTAGCTGCTATCCAACCCAACCGAGGGACGATTCTCGGAAAGAAAAGTTTCACGGAGTAAGGGGCGCCTCTGGCGTGACCTGGGTGTTTTGGTAGGCCTCGTTGTTCTTGCTGCAGTTGTCCTCCGCACGTGGCTCTATCTAAACCGCCTTGCTACAAGGATCCTGATATTCTGAGGCTCTAAGGGAGCCCGCTTATGGCATTGCTACAGCTGAGCTTGGAACGGCCATGTGGTCAAATGACCTGCAGTGACACTCTGTCAAGGAAAATGCAGTTGTACGGCTGGAGGCCAGCTATTGGTGGTGGCGGTAGCAACTCTGAGGAGGAGGAAGAGTGGGAAGAGTGGTGGCAATTTCAATGTCAGTGGAGGTAGCAGTAGTAGACGTGGTGGCTGCCGCTGTGGTAGCAGCAGCCGCAGCAGTAGAAGTAGTTGGATCACTTGCGGCGAAATTGCTTGGCACGGGGCTGATGTGGGCGAGCGTGGTGTCTCCGCCACTTTGTGTTGTGCTCGTTCTGGTGCATCCTGAGTCAAGAACATCTGTGCCGAAAAATACTGCACTAGATGGACCCAATGTCGGTGCCAAGTGAATTAGGTTGGCCAACCCTGACTACAGAAGCAATAAGAATCCTGATGACATCCGTCATAAAGACAGAAATCATCACAGCACTGGCGCGAGTAGCTACTCCTATATCATCCCCTACCCCTTTTCCCCCACCCACCCGATTGCAGGGACCCGAATTAGGATCGATCATTCTTCGGCAATCTCCTTCACTTCAATGATTTGGATGGACACGAATTTCAAGTTTGCTGCACTACCAAAATTCCTGAGGCTTTGGTATGTTGAGTCATGCGAGCTACAATCCTGCAATACAAGATGTAGGATTTTGTCCCTCATCAGCCCATAACTTTAAACCCTCGACCCTGATCTGAATTCTACACCCGTAAACCCTAAACCTCAAGCCTTAAACCCCAAACCCTACACCCTTTCTCACCCTTTCTCGGAAGCAAAACTGGACAGCTCTTGCGTTCCAGCTTCCAGCTAACCCCTATACACCCTAAACCCCACACCTATTGCCCATACCCTAAACCCCAAATCCTATTGCCTACACCCTAAACCCCAAACCCTATTCATAGGGCTCTTGCCCTCCGCGGAGGTTTAGCTGCCACTCGATGCTGGGAGCCGGCCCCGAAGAGTGTCTCACCAGCCCGTTGCACCTTAGACGATGGGGCGGCTTCGGGTGTAGGGTTTAGAGCGGAGGGTTTAAGATTCAAGGCTGCAGGCTTACGGTTTGGGGTTGAGGGTTTGGGGTTCTGAGGGTTTAGGGTTCTGAGGTTTAGCGTTCTTATGTTGGAAGTTTCTCAGAATGATGTTGTAGGGAAATGTATGGTTCAGGGATTTGGACTTAGGTTTAGGGATCGGGGCTCAGGGTATTCAAAGTAGGCATCCCTTGGCAAGCCTGGGATACGTGGAAGTTGCAGTTCTGTAGGGGCACTAGTCAAAAGGTCTCACATCTTCAAGAACCCATACCGCCCTTTCAGTCATGCTTAGGACCCAAGAATCCGACAGGCTTTCCTGAAGCTTCTTGCTCGAGGGAGCATAGGGTAGTACTACATGGAAGTAGCTAGAAGAGATGCGAGATTAGCAACACGCAACGTGATAGCGCCCAGAGTTCGACCGCAAGGATACATGTAGCATGATCACTTTTGTAGTAAATGCAACGGTCATCAGGACATGGAGGCTGAGAAATGCGATAGTCACCTCCTCACAGCAATCGAGGATAGTCTGTTTCCATGATATCTCAGGCCACCTACCACCCTTCATTCCACTGCTACACGCATGGACTACTTGTACAACGGGGTCAGGGGCAAAATATTGGGAGATGAATAATAGTTGCAGAATATGAATCTAAAACAGGAAGGCGCATCAACATGAGATGGACGGGGCTTTCAACCTGGAGAGCAACTTTCCTTGGACCTCATAGCCTCGAGACTCTTGTGCCTCGTGTAAAAACCCGAAGAATGAAGAGCATCGTCCCCTTCTGAGAGTATACCCTAAACCCTATTTGAAATTCTTTCGCCAATTCTTCATGTTGTAATTGCTGGGGATTCATGGGCATCTACGACTGGGGCTTGAAGCACCCTAAATGATGTTCTGCCCATAACCCCACTCAGAACCACTTGCAGCCTAAACCTTAAGCTCTGTGCTGCGGGCGAGGAGCATGTGCGCAGAGTTGGCAAAGTTCTGATACCTGCCCCGCGCCTGGCTCTCTCCATGATACCTGGGCATCCAGCACTTAAGGTTTAGGAGGATTTATGGGGGTGTAAGGTCTAGCAGTATGGACGCTCTGTATGTTGTCCATATAAACATAGGGCTTAAGCACGATAGACGTTCTACAGGGGGGCTCTGTATTCTTATATAATGGTAGTTTTGAGAGATCGCTGAATTCGCGTAGCGGCGGGGTTGCAGTACTTGTAACTGCCTACCGACTCATCCCCTCCCGAAATAGTAAAACCCCTAGCCTCTGTCCTGACATATGCTGGTATTATAGTACGAATGGTTATTTGCAAGGGGTTGGCGACTTCACTACTGGGTAAGGGGATTAACACTCTGGCTGCGAATTGTCAGAAAAGAACTCTTACTGCCTCTTTGAATCTGACATGATGACCACTTGACAGTATGACAATGTGGGGGCATGCAGGGCCCGCGTTACCATCACAGGAGCCCAAAGTTACGAACAATCCGACACGCCCTGAACGCGAGCAAAAGCCTAGACCCCAAACCCTAAGCCCTGTGTAAACCGTCTGCGCGCGCCAAGTCCTGAACCCCAAACCCCAAGCACAAAATCTTAAGCTGCAAACCCCCATCCCGTCACCCTGTGTACAAACTTTGGGTGAACCCCATATCCTAATATATCCCTACGTAGCCCTCCCTCTCTCTCCCCCTGAACCCAAAAATCCTATACCCAGGTATCCCCATATATCCCTAACAGATTGAGTCAAAGGCGGTCCGTCCGGGTGCTCTGGAGCTAAAGGCTCTCGCCTCGTTCGGCCTCAGCATGTGGGATTTAGGGTTTCGGGTTTAGGATCTCAGTATCAGGGTGACCTTGGGGACCTGGAGGTATATGAGCTATAGTCTAAACTCCTAGTATCCCCCTTAATAACCACTATAGTAGTCCCCTACATAATCCCTATATAACCCCCTTTAAGGAGTTTAGACTACAGCTCATCTTGATTCTCAGAAGGAAATGTTTAGAGACTACTTTGTCGCATGATGTGAGCTTCATCCTTTCAGGGTCACGACTTCCGGTTTGAAAAGGGCCGTGGTTCAGGGTTTAGGGTTTCAGGCTTAGGACTTAGGGCTTAGGGCTTGAGAAGGTTCAACAGGACCCTATGCATTGCTGCGTTGTTTCTCTTCTCACAAACACATTTGGCAGTTGATCAAAACTCCGGTTCCCAAAATGGCCAGCAGAGCAACTCTCAACTATCCCAAAGGCCACCCCAAATACCTCCTAAACCCTGAACCCTGAGTCCTGAACCCGAAACCCTGCAGACTAAACCCTAAACCCTAAACCACCCAAAGATCAACCCCACTTGGCTTCCAGCTCTCTATGAGCTCGGAGGTATGCAGGTTTGGTGCGGAGGCTGAAGACTTAACCTGGTGTCGGTCATCCACATGATTGAGGGCTTAGGGTTCAGGATTATATGACCCTAATATATAGCCCATTATAGTAATTTCCATTTTCTTCTCCATGATCCCTATATAACCCCAATCGATACCCCAAATCGAAATCCCTGGAGAGTTTGATTTTCCCCCTTAAGTAGACAGAATATGGCTTTGGGTATACTATCAAAAGATCCCAATATACCCCATATTCTATCTACTTAAGGGGGACTATAAGCTTCCGGGCTTGGTGATTCCTGGGCTTGATAAGGCTGATGGGATTTTGGCTTCACAGGGTACATGGTCTGCGGGGTTTTCAGGCTTTCGAAATTCAGGGTGTGGGGTTTGGAGGTTTGGAGGTTTGGGCTTAGGATCTAGGACCTAGATACGCTTTTCACATCAGGATGTGCCCTGCTCGAATGTCTTGAATGAAGGGGTTCCCGCTGAACCATGAACTGTCCCCCTTTTGTCACAAGAAAAGACTGACCCAAGACCCTGCACCCTAAGCCCTGCACCCTACACCCTGTCTGAGACTAACATGTACAAAGGTTGCCTCTGATGAGTAAGGGTCCATAGACAGCCCATCCCCATAATCCCAATCTAAGCCCTTAGCCTAGAACCCAAACCTCAAACCCTGCCCTAGACCTTGAACCCTCAATCCTAAACCCTATTCCTTGGGCCATTCCCTCTTACAGTAACTGTCCTCAAATGGGCTTCACAAAGGGGCCATTGGAACTCCTATTGCCCACTGTGGTAACAGTTGCTGTAAGTGGGAATGCCCTAAGCTATTCCTTCATTCCCGCCCAAAAGAGGCATGCGGAGAGCTTTGGCCTGCTTTGGTCTCCGTACTTGCCGAAGAGTCAAATTCCAGTCCTCAAGAACGCCATTGCTTTTGGGCTTCAAGGTCTGGGGTTTAGAGTTTAGGAATTGAGGTGTAAGCTTTGCATCTAAGGCCCTCCTCAAAAAGGGACAAGTATGGGTTCTGGGCAGACTGTAAGGGTGTAGAGGTCCCCTTGACCATGTTCGGGATTAGTTTGGGAAACGTGCAGGGGCCGGCCTTACATACATCAAAACACTAGTGCCGCAGGACAAGAGTTGGCCCACACGACGTGAAGTCAAAGTATGCAAGGCGATGGCAACCCCTTCCCCGCTAGACTCCTAGCACAGGCTTCGCGAGGCTCCTCCGCCGGGAACTTAACCCTATAATTCTGCTGATGGACGTAAACTACGGTAATTCCTAGGACTTTTGGAACTTAAGGCGGTGCAAGATTTCCTCCATCAACAGCTTCATTCCCGGAAATTTCTGCACTTACTCCGCCATGCTTTCCATGCAAAATGGTCCTGCTGCCATCTCCGATTCCTGGCGGTATATGTAGTCCCCCTTAAGTGGATAGAATAAAACGGCTTTGGGTATCCTATAAGATCCCCACATACCCCATGTTCTATCTACTTAAGGGGGACTATATGCCACTACGATGATCCTCGTAGGTCGAAACTTTCGTCCCAGGGATGTAGGAACCCTATTGCAGGACTCTCCATGGCCCCTGAAGTGGTAGTTTCCCAAACAATGATAGACCCCAAAATACTATACTCTTTATTATAGGAGCCCCAAATAAGGTACCCCTAATTTTCGGAAACCTCCAAAGTGAAGGCACAATCTTGAGAAACCCTGAAGCCTAAACCCTAGATCCTAAACCCTAAACTGTAAAATCCCATCTGGGTTAAGCAGGTCA
Organism: Symbiodinium pilosum; assembly: GCA_905231905.1. Lineage (NCBI taxonomy): Eukaryota > Dinophyceae > Suessiales > Symbiodiniaceae > Symbiodinium > Symbiodinium pilosum. Next base: position 16,021 of record CAJNIZ010022001.1, read on the forward strand.
ACTTGGGGCGATGCAATCTGTGTTCGATTGGATGCGGAGCCCTGGTACACATGGCCTCAGAACAGGGAATCTAGGTTTTAGGGTTTAGGGGACTTTTCCATGAGTATAGAGGGGGGGGTGGTATGTCGGAACGATGTAGGAAGAGAGAGGGAGAGAGAGAAAGAGACAGCGAGAGAGAGAGATATACATATATACACACACAGGGATTCTACAACAATCACTGCCATCGCGATTCAGGATCAGAGTTTGCATGCGCAGTGGAACATGGGAAGCTACTAGCCTAATGCCCGCAACTCCCCATGTGGGTTTCCATCAAATGACTACAATTTATCGAGGTTTATCCTAGCACTGGATTAATTTGGGGGGGAGCCCCCCCCCCCGGCCAGAATAGGAAATGGAGGGCGCCAGATCAAAAGACTGATTGGGGCTCCTGGAATTCAATTTAAAAAGAATAGGAATGCATTCCTGCGTCATCAGGGCTCTTGGACCTCTAAAAATTAAAAATGAATAGTAATGCATTGAATATCTCGATTTTCAGGATTGGTCCCCCAGAAAATTTCTTTAAATCTGGTCCCTTTCCCCATACGAAAAGCCACCTAATTGTAGCTAGTCTTTGGCGGTTAAATTTACCCAAAAATTCTTGAAATAGGATCCCTTTTGTTAATCTAATGCTCGGATTAGGACCTTCCTCGTTACAGTAACTGCTACCACCATAGATAATAGGAGCTTCAATAGCCGCCCTTTAATGAAAACCCTTTCAAGGACAGTTACTGTAAGGGGGAATGACCTGAATTGGGGTCTGTTTTGGGGCGCTTGTTTAATGGAAATCCTGACGTAACCCATATTCCTTTACAAGCAGTCAACAACTCACTGGTGCTGAAGGGGGAGTGTGCTAGTGGATCCTGACCCTATCTAATCCCCGTATGTATATATATATATTATAATAATCCCTATATCGTCCCCATAGACCCCTATAATAGTCCCTAGATTCCCCCCACCACGCCCCCTTAATCAGTGGTAAAGCTTAGGGCTGGGGGCTGAGGGTTTAGGCTTTCGGGATCGCCGTCACTTTCAAGCTTCTGGGCATGCCACGTAGTTGGTTGTGATTTCTTGACGCGTGCCTGGGCACAGGCTGTCTACAAATACGGATGTCTAGGAGGATATCAGGATTCTATGGAGATTAGATACGGCTATATAGGGGGTATACAAAGGGGTAGGTAGGAAATATATAAGGGTATATAAGGATTATATATGGAAACAGGGATTATGTAGTGGCACCGTTCTGCAAAGCTAGCAGGCGCACAGCTTCTCACCGATGATGTCGGTATGGATCCTCAGGCTTTCAAGGGTTTAGGAGTTACGCCGAACCAAGCCCTGCAAGTGAGATAAAGCCGCTGTTTAGGGTATATATAGGGGTTATATTGGGATAATGGAAAAGAAAATGGAAACTGCTTTTGGGGTTTAGGTCTTGGAACTTGGAGGACGAAGTCCTTGTCACATGTTCCCACGAATTGCTTTTCTCAACTGCTCACGGACATATCTGCGGCAGCAAACCATGCTGCCAGCCAGCAGGACTCGGCAGGAACTGGGAAATGTGCTACCGATCCACCGACACAACTGTCTTTCGCATCACATGCGCAATTGCTTCTCAAACGCGGTCATATTACAAAACTATGTTATATGATATTATACCATACTATAGCATATTGTACTATCTTATACCATTAAGGGGCCGTGTGTGCCAGTGATGGAGCTCGATGAGGTGTTTTGTCCCAGAAGCCTTTGCAGACCCACTGCAGGCCAAGGACAAGCTGGAGAGAACGCCGTGACAGCTGCGGCAGCTGCAGGGAAACCACAGCGACCGAATGGACGACGACGAGGATTCTGATTACGACAACTCCTTCCACGACCGTGGACAGGGTCCGAGACGGAGACACCCACTAACGCTGCCGCGCCGCCACCACCCCAGAAAAAGAGACAACCACAACGAGCACAACCACAACGACCCTGATGACCACAGAGATGGCAGGAATACGAACGGTGACTGCGCTGACTGCTCCATCAGGCTTGGGATCCGGCTCCATGGGCAATGCAGTCATTGCTGCCGCGAGCGGAGTCCTTGCATGGGGTTGTAAACGCTTGGAAATTGCAGCAACACAACTGAGCAACTGAGATAGCACTTTGCAGGTCAGATTACGCCCACAAGAAATTCATAGGCTTGGTGTTCGTATTCGCAGCGTCACAATTGATATCAGCAACAGTATCCGTGGCAGCGCTTACCAAGAGGAGGAGATACCACTCCTCCTGGAGCAGCAGGTAGCAGCAACAAATGTAGCAATAGAACAGCAAGCAGTATGGAAACATTGCCAACGACAATATGACAAGGCACGTGATCTCACGGGATGGGGCTACTATGGGCCCTGCAGTATATGGGCCTCCACAAATCAAGAGTCCTATTTATCAGGGGTCATTGGGGACTCTTGGGGCTTCTACAGGCTGTCGGTTTGGGGAGCCCATATTGAGGGCCCATGGTGGCCGATGATCACATGGCAGCATTTGCAACAGAAGCAGCAGCAACACCAACGGTGGCCTGCTTCAATCCAAGTCAGTTCAGCTCAACGGACCTACATGACCGCTCCTTCCGACTCCTACAACAATCTTGAGCAAAGCATGGCAAGGAGCGGCAAAGAAGATAGGACTAACAGAAACGGTCTTATGATAGCAGTGCTAAGCATGGGCTAATCATAGATGGACAGAAGTGGGAGTTGCCTAGAACACAGGGCCCAAGGAACCGCAGGGATAGACACAACAGGAATTACAAGGGCATTCTGGGGTCCTCATCAGGGATTCCAAAGGGATGGTTTTCAGAAATACCCCAAGAATACTGGCAAGAATTCGAGCCTCAATCCTAACCCTAAACCCTGCACCCTAAACCCTAAACCCTTAACTGAACCCATAAACCCTAAACCCTGCTGGGATGAGGATTTTCTGAACTTTTCATGGAAGGCGCGAGGCGAAAGAATTCAGAGTTTCAGGTCCACTTGTTATGGGGATTCTCCAGGGGTAGATACGCATGTAATTCTCTAGGGTTAGATAGGGATGTATAGGGTTTAGAGTCTAGAAACTTATGTTGAATCAAATGGAAAATTAAGTTCAAAATCACGTGGAAACTGGGCTGTCATAGGGGTCTAGGGCTTGGGCTTCAGGGCTCAGAGCTACAGCCATACTAGCCATAGTCAGCATCATACTGCTCATAACCAGAACGGAATTAAATCGCCTTACTTAGGGGGCCATCAGGGGTGACTTAAGAATATACTTATAAGACTTATACGCCATGTAATGACCCCAGGAATCCCCATCTACTTATTACGTCCCCCTGACCCGGCAAGTAGCAGCTGTTGTACATGTGATGTGCCCCGGCAACTCCTTTTTCGGAAGCTCGACGGCGCTATTCTATGGAACCACCTGCTCGAGCGAAATGAAACTGCAGCTCTGGCACAGTCACCCTTACATGGATAGAACATGAGGAGGTTTCAAGTTCAGCGCTCTAGGCTATGATTCTTTTCATGTTGAACTGTTTCTTGGCATTTCCAAGGGTGACTGCAGATCAAGGAAGAGGGAACCAAGCCACACAAGCACCATGGTGATCCCATCCAGGCAGCTCATTTCCTACATAGGAAATGAAATCCGGGTGACTTGGGTTGAAGCTTGTATGAAAGCTATGTAGGGGTATACCGAGGGTATAGTAGGCATAATGGAAATTCAAATGGAAAAGCAAGTGAACAATGAAATGGAAACTGGGGTGTTATATGGAGGTAGATTGGGGTATAATGGAAAAGCAAATGGACAAGAATGCAACGGCAAATGGACAATGACATGGAACATGAAACGGAAACTGTGGTTTTATAGGGTCCTGGAAAATGCCCACCGTCCGAGACCCGGAACCCCAAACTCTACATGCCCGCCGTCCGAAACGGCCCTCTCAGGGTTAATGGGACCACACACGATGCTGTGCAGAACTGATCCAATTCAAGCCGCAGCATAGGGATTTCCACAAGATGTGGTCAGCGCGGCCTGAACAGATTCATGAAACTTGATCCTCCCGGCCAGTGGTGGCAATGAGCTCACAGAAACTACAAGATGTGTCCCTTTGTCATCTGGCCAGGAAAACCGGGAATTGCAGGATTTGCTGGCTGGAAGTAAGCAGTAGCTCCACTGATTCAAAGGTAGATCACTAAACACCTGCGCAGCCCCGGCTTAAATGTGTACGTATGCTCGAGAGCACCGCAAAGCATGGAACAGCCATTGCCGAACGTCTGTGCAAGTACAGACTCGGTCAAGGAAGCTGTATGTGACAGCCTTGAACGCCACTGAGGCTCCCGGCATATCACAGCAAATCTTAACATGCTGGAAACAACAAGTAAAGCAGTACTCATGAACAAACACTGAACGTCACATGATAGAACTCATCCGAAAGATAACATGAACAGGAACGATTCCGACAAAAGCGTTCCAGAGTGCGCAAACCGGCCAAACTGGCGCACGCGGCGCTCGGAATCAAAGGAACGCTGGTTAAGAGCTCACAGGAGAAACCCCTGTCAGAGAACATGTCCTGCTTTCCCTATCAAGCCACCACATTGTCCCCTAAACCCTAAACCCTAAACCCCTAAACCCCCGAAACCCTAAACCCCTAAACCCTAAACCTTAAACCCTACATGGACCAGTCCCTGTCGAAGTTCCATCCTGGAAGCCCTTCAGCTGGGCGAGGTGAGTAAAGCAAAATTAGCATGTTCCACCGTGTGGCTCAGCTTTGCTTCTGTGCAACGTCGCAGAGACACCTCTCAAACTTCTGCAGCCGTTTTTTCAATTGATTGCCTGGATTCTTGTAGGGCTTATAGCGTCTAGAGCATCTGCGAACATGAAAGAGGCACGGAAGGACTCAAAAATTGAGTGCGGGTGGCTCCACAGCCATCAACAAGGGGGATCCCAGCCCGGGAACTATTCTTGCTGGACAAAATCCTGCCACACAACCTGGGTACTCAAAATCCTTGACAAGTACAGTGGTTTAGGGACCCCAAAGTGGTGGAAGTTTTCCTCAAACAGCATGTCTGCTTCAGTCCGCTTGCCTTCAGGGCCTAGGGATCGGATGCGGTGAGCAAGACCTCCGTCGAATCTGTCCCGGTAAGCATGAAGTTTTGCAGCGGCCGAACCTGAGGATGGTGAGGGATCTTGGGGGGTCCCCTTAAACTGGGCTTAGGATTTAGGGGTTTAAGGTTTATGGGGTTTAGGGGTTTAGGGGTTTAGGGGTTTAGGGTTTACGGGTTTAGGGGTTTGGGGGTTTGGGGTTTAGGGTTTGAGAAACTTAGGTTAACTAGAAGAAGGATTCCTAGTATTTAAATTCATTATGTGCCCATATTTTGGCAGCTCGATTTCAATTCCTTAATTACCAGCAACCCAGTAAAGGGTTGCAGGGGATGGAATAATGCAGAATCAACTGGAAAGAACATGGAAACTTGCATGCAAGCTCGGTTTATATGCGGGTTATATGAGGAATCTATGTAGGGCCTATGTGATTAGAATAGCGCTGGAAGAAGATCGTGCTACAGCTGTGTAAACATCAGAAGGGCTTAACTTCACCTCTGAAACCTAAACTCTACACCCCTACCCCCTGAACCCTAAACCCCTTAACCCTAAACCCCTTAACCCTAAACCCTACAGCTTCTACATTAGATTTGGGGTTTGCCGCGGGGAGGTTGACTGGACGTGACAACTACAAGTACTTAAACATGGAGCCATCTCAAAGTCACAACGTCCGTGATGGTGCTTCAAATGAGTAGGGTTTTTTTGTGGTTGAAACTCGTAAGATTACATTCCCTATATAAAGTACTATACCCCAAAAGGAGGATGTAATCTTACTCTATATTGGGTACCATAGTATCCCCAAATAAAATACTACTCAAATGCAGGTTGCGTTGTTTCTGGTGTACATGAAGTCATGCACAAGAGGACACACCTTTCATGGATACCCAGAAAGGAATAGTGTTTCCGGTGGTCTTTTGAAACACAGCAACCAAAAAGAGAACGTAATCTTGCTGTATATCTATCCGCCCTAAACCTTAAACCCTACATCCCTCTTTAGATTACTACCGGGCCTGGCCAGGCGGTTCAGGGTTTAGGCTTTGGGGGGTGGGGTTTAAGGTTCGGTGTGTGCTAAGGGTTAGAGTTTAGGGTTCTGGGTCGGAGGGTTTTGGATTCCAAGGAAAACTTTGTAGGCTTTGTCATCACAAAGGGCCTCTTAGGGACCCGAAATTCTAAAGCCTAAGCTCTAAATCCAAAACCCCCAAACCCAAAGCGCAGGAATTGCAAAACAACTACAGAGGTCTCTCATAAGTAAAATTTTCAGAAACTCGCACATGGTTTAGGGTTGCAGGTTTTTTTGGCGGGCCCTTTGACTTTGACTTGAGTTGGAGTTGAGGGTTTAGGGCTTAGGCTCTCACAGGATAGCCCCTTTTTGGGTAGCTTGCATACCAGCAGCCATGTTTTACTGGGGACTCCAAAAGGATCATTAATTTGGACAACCTACTACATGTAGGACATATGGAGCCTCGGGAAACTGCTGCACCTCTCGTGGAGCTACTGGCTTTGTGCTTACTACCCCGCACCCTGGGACCAAGAACCAAGCACGCACCCCGAACCAACATGGAGCCGCCAAAGATAGTTTTTGTAATTATCACGGGGACCTCGATGGTGAGGAACAAGCCCTCAGTCTTCAGCCTGAACTGGATGAGATCATTCCAAACCCTAAACCCCAAACTATTGCCGGCCAGCTACTGTCAGAAATAACTTGCAGCTTGTTAAGGGAACATCTCCAAGAGCAATGCCGCCGTAGCCCTGTGCCTGGGCATGAAAACAGTCTGTCAGGGTGCCCTTACTGAACTCTAAACCTAAACCCTACGCGGTTCTCAAAACTTGGGGCGTGTCGGGAGTACAAAAAGGAATTAGGGGGTCTCTATGTGGGATTTGTTTCTAGGTAGTGTTGAGAAGGTCCTAAACCCTATACCCTACAATTTAGAAGGTCTTAGGGTCTAGATCAGAGTCACAAAAACTTTCTAGAGAAAGCCCTTTAGGTGGAAGGGGCTGTCTACGGTATTGGAAGTGCTGATCATGTGGGATCCTATAAGGACTGGACGCGAGACTGAAAAAATCCGAAGACTCAACAGTTCTCGAAGTACCTGTATAATCGGCTCATACCACCCACATATACCCGCGCGGTTCAGGGCACTCCCCTGAGAAACTATCGTATACTAGGTTTCCCAGTAACCCCTCAATAATAAGGGTACCTTTTTCCTAATGATCAGCTTTAATAAGGAGCCCCCAAAGAAAAAGCAAAAGGGTAATGCTGAGGTACCTAGTATACCAAAGGATCCCAACATGTATCCCTATCTGGAAGAAACCCCAGAAAGTGCAGGAAAATCCTCAGATTGCCCAATGCAAACCCTAAACCCTAAACCCGTCACTCATTTCTCCTGTCATCCCCAGCTTGAAATTGCTACCTCCATGAAAGCAGTAGTCCCAGCTCCGCTGAGACAGGGCTGTAATGATCCTACGCTGCGGCGACCCAAAAAATCTACATGGATGGTTGTCAAAATTATGGTCCCTTTTTGGGCGCCTGTTATAATACGGCACCTAATATTTAGGGTACCCAAAAAGGGACCATAATTTTGACAACCACCCACGTGCTCCAATATACAAGCATAATGCAGAACTCTGATCTTTCTGCAGTCCCCCTTCTCGAATGATGCACGGATAATGTGGTCTACATCTGTGGCCCGCTGTAAAACACGCACCTCGAATGCTTTCAAACCTCAACCGGGGCTCTGGTTTGAGAACCCACACAGGCTTGCATGAATTTCTGCTCCCGAAGTAGGAGAAACAAACACAAGGACCCGAACCTCGCGTGTCAATTGAAATGCAAGTGTGGGGGATCCCAAAACCATCCGATACAGAGCCCGATGGGATCCCCATCTTCCTTGTCTATCCTGTGTATACTACTAAGCCCTAAGCCCTTAATGCCAGAAGTCTAAACCATTGGGGCACCTTATGTAGAGAAAGCCATAGTCGAATATAGGGACTCCCAGTGTTTACCTTAGGTACGACATGCCTAGCGAATTATGGCATTAGTGGGCCCTAGTCCGTCAAGCCTGCGGTGCTGATATACTTGCAGATAGGACCGCGGCCTATGATTGGAACCTTTGAAAATCAGGAAGTTCCCTACAAAGAATATTGCCCCTGAAGACGAGAACTACAAGGGGTTCTATATTAACCTGTGGGCATGCAGCAGTTTCTGGGATGGACTCGGGAGCTCCATTAAAAATATTAAAAAAATGCCTCATCGGGACTATATCGGGCTTATGGTCCATAACAACTCAACTTTTCCTGAGGAGTATTCCAGTCTTTAAGATCCAAAGTAGTTCGCAGAAATCCCCGCGTCATAGGATACTTCTCAGGTGGGCGCATGATTCACGGCATGGAGGAGTTATATAGGGATAATGGAAAAGAAAAAAGAAACTACTATTTAGGGTTTAGGGTTAAGGCTTTCGAACCTGAAGCCCTGAAGCCTAAACCCAAAACTCTAAAACCTACAGGCCACACCCAAAACCCTAGACACCAGACCCTAAAGCTTAAAGCCTAGACCCAAAGCCGTGAAGCCTAAAGCCTAGACGCAAAAATCTCAAACCCTAGACCCTTTTACCTGGAGCAGGGTTGCAGGAACCTTGACTGTGACGACATGGACACCTGCCTGGTCGTGTTGATGGCAAGAGGGGGGGGGTCAGACCCCAAACTAACATGGAACCCAAGTGAGGGATCATATAGATATAGGAGTATATAAAGGTGCAAATGATTTAGGGTATACCCTGTCGAAATAGCTTGAAGCGCATATAGAGGTTGTCTGGAAGGAGTGTAGTCTTTCTAGGGGTTCCATGTTAGCTTGGGAAGGGGTTGTTAAGGTCTTTTCACGTTGAATTTGGTTTAGAACTTTGGAGCGCAAGCTTTCAACCTTGCTGGTTGAAAGTACTCAGTTTGGTCTAGGATTCAAGCTCCTGGCTTCAGCGTTGAGCTTTCTGGTTTCACCAGGGGAGTTTGACAAGATCCCAGCGCCGGGTTTGGTTTCAGGGTGCGCTGGTTTTCTGAGCTGGCTATGTGACTGGAATGCGTCATCTCTAAAAATTGGGTCCGATTTCTGTGCCTCAACATGCTAGGTACCATAGTATCAAAGGCACCCCTGCAACAAAACCTGATGTGTTTTGTTCGCTGGTGGCTGAGCCACATCAGATTTCCTGTGAAGTGCTACAACCAGACTGAACAAGCTTGATCTTTTGAATTGGCGACAAAGTATCCCTATCCGAAGTACTATGTACAAGGGGCCCGAATCCCTGAACACCAACCTTGCCGAAACAAGTAAGGTTTCCGATAAATCCTGCTGCGGCAATTTGGGAGGCTTTCACTAAATTTTGGCAGGCACTGTTCTGGGATCCTGCCCCACTCAACTGCTACCTGGCGATAACTGCACGCTAATCCTGAAACCCGCAACCCTCGGCCTTCTAATCATTCGCAGAACCCAAACAAGTTTACAAACAACAATCAAAGCAAGCATCTGAAATTGTATACCACAAATGTATCAGAGCCCTTTCTCCACAGATGCTCCCAAAAAGACGGACATGTTGACTCATCCCTATTTAGGCTAAGGGATAAAGCTGCTGACCCCAAGTCCTTGGCCTAAGCCCTCAACCCTAAACCCTAGGAGCTCAACTCTAAAACCTCAAACTTACAGTGACCACTTACTACAACTGCAAGTACTGTTTTTGTTGGGTGCTGCCCCCACTCAGTAACAGTCTATAGTAGGGGTCCTATGAAGAGCTATATATAACTGTATTATAGTTATTATCCAACTGTTACTGAGGGGGGCAGTACTGAATGTTTTTGTATTACTAACATGATAACTTTTAACCTTAGTACTACACTGCTATGACCAATGTCACGCTCACTATCACTATTCTTTTTATTGCTAGTATGATTCCTATTACGACGACTACCACTAATCTACCCTAAGCCAATAAGCCGTTAAACTCCAAACCCTATACCCTGAACCATCCTAAACCCTTATACCCTAAACCCCAACACCTCTAAACCCTAAACCCTCATATACCATTGTTACTATTATTTCCTCTCACAGTTACCTGCCTTCACGGAAGCGGCATCTGGAGTGCCGCTGATGCTGCCAGTTTTGGAGTCCAGGCTGAGGCCTGGCTGAACAGTACAAAGCTTGGGGTTGGCTTAGGCTTTGAGGTTTGGGGTTTGGGTTTTGGGGTCTAGTCTAGGGGTTTAGGGTTTAGGGTGTAGCGGTTTGGGGTATGGGGCTTACAGTCGGGCTTGGGGTTTGGGGTCTGGGGTGTGGGGTCTAGGGTTTATACAAGTTGGCGGAGGCCTTAGAGACGCTAGGGACACATGGGGATAATAGAGGATTATGGGGATCCTTACCCTTCAGGACCTGATAAATCTAAAAGGTTTTGGATTTAGGGTTTTGGGCTTAGGGTATGTCGTAAAATGAGCAGTAGCTCGAAGGCTTCAGTACCAATATGTACATGTTAAATAATGAAGGAGTTGGGGCTGTAGGCTTTGGCGTTTTAGGGTTTTAGGCTTTCAGACCTCCCTTGTCAAGGCTTCCAGCTATATGAGGGGTCCGGAAACAAAAGCCTCGGATGATACCTTCGTGCCTGTCATGCAAATTTGAATACCACTGCCCCAAGCAAGCGAGGCATTCAATGCCTTGTCAAGCATGACATTTTAGGTTTTTCGAATGTCCAAAAAGGCACCCCATCACTCAAAACTGAAGATGTCCGCCAAGGGCGGCAAGCACCCATGGGAATACTCAATGCTAGGGTTTGGCGGAGTGGTCAAATGACAGCGAAACATGCTGTGCAGGCTGTGAATTGTAAAGCAAGACCTTAGCCCCACGTCCTAAACCTGGAGCTCTAAGCCGTAAAAACTGTACCTTACGCCCCAAATCCTAAACACTCTACACCCTACTTGGGGGGTTTACTTGGAGGCTTGGGGCAGCTATAAAAATGTTAAGAACTTGTATTTTGTAACCCAACTATAACCATACCAAGGGACTTGGAGGGGCTAGTACAGCTAGAACTGTGTCATATTTATAGCTACCCTGAACCTCCAAGTTAACGCTCAACCCTATACCCTAAGTCGTGAACCGTAAACCCTAAACCCTAGGTCTGTAAACCCCCAAACCCTAAATCCCTAAACCCTAAATCCCTAAACCCTACCCCCTAAGCCCTAAACTCCAAACCCTTGACTTGGCATCCAGACCTGCAGGAAGTGGAGGCTGGACAACGAATGCCAGCGTAGGTTCCAAGCAGCGTTGACCCTCTGCGCTGGCATAATGAAGCTTGGGACCTTGGCTTGTCTTAGGGCTTAGGGTTTAGGATTTAGGGTTTAGGGTTTAGGATTTAGCGTTTAGGGTTTAGGATTTAGGGTTCAGGATTTAGGGCTGGCGAGAGAATGACATGGCTTAGAACCGAACGCTGGCATTTTGGGAGAGGACGCACTGACGGACTCAAGAGGAGCCTTTGTTTGAGCCGTTCGGGGCTACAATAACTTCTCAGGGTCCATAAACTCATAATCATGTGAGCTACCATATATACATATATATATATTACCCAGGTAATTAATTGGTTCCACATTAGGGAATATATTCAGGACTGGACTAACAACACGAGAGACCTCTATGTGCACCCTGAGTGGTCCCTTAATAGGACAAAGATTGACAGTAGCTCATGTATTCCTCAAACCCTACGCTACAATTTCTATAACCAAAATTGGTACTTGGACTCCCTGGCATCCTGCCTCTTGCTACTCGCGATTTAGGGCTTAATGTTTAAGGCCTAGGGTCTTGCTAATCGGGAATGAAGGAATTGCTTGGTGGATCTACAGGTTGTCATAAAATTCCAAAGGCATGCATTCCTTCGCTCTCGAGGCCCTGAACCCTGCACGACAGACAATCCTTGACTCTAAACCCCAACATCTCGCATCCCCAAGCCAAAAAACAAGCAACAATTCCTGATCCCTAACCTTCAGTCCCTCAACCCGAAACAATAAACCTGAAATCCCTAAACCGAAAATACCGAAACCCTGAATCTGTAAAGCCTACATCCTAAACCCCAAATCCCTAAACCCAAATCCCCAAACCCTGATGGGCATCTCGAGATGAAGCCTCAAAAAGCCAAGGCACGCAGGTGCGTACGGACGCCCGCAATCAGCGTCAGGGCGACAGGGCCGCCTCGGAAACATGTTTGGGCTTTGTGAGCTTTGGGTCTATCAGGGTTTAGGGTTTAGGGTGTAGGGTTTAGGGTTTAGATTAAGGATTTGGGGTCTATTGGACTAAAGATTAGCTGGGTGGCGCTTCTTAAAGGCACCCAAAGTATTTATGAGCAGGTCCCCGTATGAAACAGTAAGGGACATTTAATATATCTCTCAAAGTGCCACCCATCCAGGGGTTAGGGAGGAGGTAGTGTTCAGGGCTTTCGGATTACGGCTTCGGACTGTGGGCTGCGCTCAAGGTGTACGTCTACCACTTCGAGCAAAGAGCTTTAAACCTTAAACCCTAATCGGGTGTTTCCCAAATCAGGGGCCCTCTTGTTGGGTGGGATGCCTTCTGAGAACAACGTTACAGAATTAATGTGGTCTATATTGGGCCTGCACCTATTTACGGAAAGGGCCATTGGGCACATCCCTAAAACCTAAACTTGAAGCCCCAAACGCCAGGGCTGAATCCTTCCTTCTAGCTACAAGTTAACTCCGCTTCCGTTTTTTGCCTTGTAGAAAAGGATAGACTGGAGGATCGTTATGGGTTCAGGGCGCATGCTTTACAGACTTAGGTTTGAGGGGCCGGAGGGAATAGACAACAAGGTTTGGGGTTTAAGGTCTAAGGTTTAAGGTTCTGGAATACATGGGGGGGTACAGTGGGCATCCATTCTCCTTCGTCCCACTAATCACTAATCACCATGCAGCCTAACTCCCAGCAGTCCGTCGCGATACCATAAGGACCATAGGGAGGGTGTTCCTAAAATTTAGGTGGACTATAGAAATTGGGGGCATGTAATAAGGGACCCCCTAGTTGGGAAACTACAATACAGAGACTGGCCATGGCGAGAAGAAAATGGAAGAGGATTCTACGAAGCTTTACGCCTACATGTCAGGTGAAGAAGGGATAGCACTCCGAGCACCGCAAGGCAAACTGTTAGCTTAGAAGAGCACGCAGAAACAGCATGGTTGTGTTTTTGATCCAGATATCTGTCTCATAGGAGAGCCTTAAGGGCCCCACAGGATCACATTCAAGCTTTGCTTGGGCTAGGTGTACTCAAAAAACTTCAACTGCGTTTCAACCCCAAATCCGATCTGGTCGACCCTCTTGCAGACAAGGATCTGCTGTCGGTTGCCCCGGCCTGTACAGACTTCCCAAAGTGGAGAGGGGCCACTGTGGGGAGGGTTTATGGGTCATGAGGCTTGTTAGGAACCTCGGATTAAGGCGTGTCTGTTTCTTCTTGGCTTATCCCTGCCCTATTCTCGACCCTTCCCGCCCACTCTCCCCTCCACCATGTGATAACATTTCGTGCGCAGGTCTACAGCCTACAGCCTGAACAGCCTGTGAATCGTTCAGGCAATACTTCAGGAAGGAACATGGCGAAGAAGACAAATGAACGTAAATGACACCTAGACCTGTGTGAGAATCGAGAATTGTTCGGGTAATTCCAGAAGCTTACTGTTTTTTTAGTTGGGAATACGGGAATAACATCCTCACACAATCTCGAATGACATATTATATCTCCTTATTCCCTACTAAACCCCAGTACGGAAAAGGAGCAATGGCAAGCGGCCAAGCCTTCTCGTAGCTTACCCGGAGCATGCCATCTCCGCCCGATGTTAGACCAGCTGGATTCTCACCTGCGATCAAACAGGGCTTCTCAAAACACTAATAAAGTGTCAGAACTGGAGGAATTCTGTGGATATGGTGAGCTTTGAGGGGTTGGTCTGCGGGTGCATTTGGTACTTCTAGATGTCCCAAACTGCGTGTACAAACCAAGAGTGAGGGCTGAGTGGGAAATACATTGAACTTGCACGCTGCTCAAGAGATGCTCTTCCAACACATGCCAGCTCATATAGCATCCGCAACTTTGTAAATGGCCAGCGCGAAAAGCATGCCATCCTGTACAGCCACTACCTCATCACCTTCCATGCCGGATAGAAGGAAAGCTAGTCCTGAAGAAAGGCAGTGGCATCTGGGTGTCCCTGCTCTGCAGCGCGCTGCATCCAGGCCATGCCTTGTTCCACATCTAGGGCTACTCCATCACCTCTGAGATAGCAAGCTGCCAAGTCGTATTGAGCTTGGTTGTGACCCTGCTCAGCTGCTCTGATGTACCATTCTATCGCCAAATCCATATCTTTTTCCACGCCTGTACCACGGTGATAGCACACAGCCAGCTTATGCTCTGCAACCGCAAGGTCTTGAATTGCTGCTGCTCGGAATTGTATAAACGCGAAGAAGTCCTCACGGGGCACGCCGAGACCTTCGCTGTGGCATAGTCCAAGCTGGAATTGTGCCCTGCTATGACCCCTGCCTGCAGCCTTCTTCAACCAACGCGCGGCCTTGGCAGCATCGACCTTGACGCCATCTCCATGAAGATAGCAAAGAGCTACATTGAATTGTGCCTCGACGTGGGATTTATTGCCAGCCTTTGTGAACCACTTCAAAGCAAGTTCCAGGTCTTGTGTCACACCTAGGCTGTGTTTGTAGCAAAGGCCCAAGTTGAACTGTGCTTCCACCATTCCCTGTTCTGCCGCCAATTTGTACCAGTGTAGGGCAGATTCTTCATCCTTGGCCATGCCTGTGCCATTGGCATAGAAGGTCCCAAGTTTGAATTGAGCGTCTGCCTCGCCCTGCTCAGCCGCCTTCGTGTAGCACCGCACAGCTCGTACAGGGTCGCATGCTGCAGTTTGCTCTTCAGCGTTTGACGGGGCGTGCCGGTGCTGCGCGTTTGCATATACAACGTTGGCGGGCTGCCGTGAGGCATCTAAGTCCTGAACACTGCTGCAACTCTTCGACGCTGCCTGAACTTTGCTACGATCACTGCCAGGCTGGTTGCAAGGATCACATCTGTCAGCATCACAGGTCTGCTTGTTGGCAGCAAGCCATCTGACCCATCCAGTTGGCGCAGGTTTGACCAGCTTTTCAGAATAAACCTGCTGGGCTTGTGACGGTTTTGGATATCCCGTTTGCTCTGCCCACAGCCGTTGAGCCAATGCTAGATTCGGGTTTCCGCCTCTGAGCGGGCCCTGGGACAAGACCCGCCATACTACCTGCTCAGGCTTGTTGCGAAGCGCCTGCTCCGCAACACTGGACAACCTGGGCTGCTCTTAGGGAACTTAAACTAAGTAATCAGATCATGGCTATGTAGTAAATCATAGGGTTTCCTTATTGTAGTAACTCATTGTAGTAACTCAATTTAAGCTCCTGAACAGCAACCCAGCAACTTCTGCGTAAGAACGAAATCGTCCAACGTCCGAAACTGAAACTTTGGCCCATGACTTCTGCCTCCAATCCTTGTACCCTTTGCTTGGTCAACAGTCTTCCGCCCATTGCGACGGAGGCTTGGCATCGCAAAGTCACTCGGTTTAGGGTTAGAAAGAGTCATACCTGCGCAGCAAAGACTTCATACTGCTGATATTGCTAATACTTAACAGCAAATGAAGTACTGCATTGCGGGGAAACTAGATGAGATCATCTAAAAACAACTAAAGGGGATGTATTCCCTCGTCCCAACTACCCATAAGCAGGTCGTCGAAAGTGCCCTCCTTGGACGATCACTGCGAAGCCTTTGTCGGCGTTACGCCGTTTAGGAGTTAAGGGTTTGGGGCTTCTTCAGGGCACCACGCTATAAGCCAAGAAACCCCCTAATCAATAATTAGAAACCTCCATCCTATACTCTCCAACTACTCTCGATTTGGACCTACGTACCCATTATTAGCGGCCATATACCCCCAAGTCAGGGTACTAGGAGGGTCATGGATGTTGCATCTCAACTCACATCACATATCCCTTTAAATCCCTACATAACCCATTGTGCATTTGATTTTCCATGTTCTTTTCCATTTGGTTCTCCATTCTCGGGGGTCAATAAGGGCCCCTTCATAAGGCTAATACTGACAGTAGCTCATATGAGTTCGAGCTGCCAACGTCCTACCCTCCGGCTCGTCTCTGACGCATGGTTTCTTCGAATCAGTGGGCACATGCAGTAGCAACGCAAGAGCCTTAATGCACTCAATGCTACTGGCAGTAGAGGCAGGGAAAAGGACTTATAATATCTGGGTATATTCGTCTGGACGGGACATGAAACTGCAAGTTACCTCGGGTATTGTTATTAAGCCTGCGACAAGTCCTTTCAAGATTGTGTGTCTGTTCATGAATGAAAGCAGTACGGCAGCAGCGGTGACAAAGAAAAGCTCATTACCCTCCTTGTGGTCACCACCATCCACAACAATAGCTACAAGAAGACCCATGCATATGATGTTGCTGCTGCTGCAGCTCGTGCTGCTACTAACAGCCACTATGCAGAACTCCTCCTGCAAAAATGATAGCGTAAAAGCGGGCCAGACAAAGCACTGCTAACATGTAGCCGGACGAGCAACGACACCTTGACTGAGTTCAGCAACAGTGCCAGGCCTAACCATCAATTTTGCACTCACGTTAGTCAAGAGACTTCTCTAGTGTGTTCAGGGCCGGTTTGAATTTGAACCATGGGCCCCTAGTATGGGCCCTTAGCCCTGGGATTCTTATATACCTACTATATACCCTACATGTACTTGTTAAGGTTCTGTTGACCTTGAACTCCAAAGCTTGTCAACTCCAGACCCTATGCGGATTAGAGTTTAGCGCTTAGGGAGGAACCCTAAACCCAGTTTCCATTTCATGTTCCATGTTCTTTTTTCCATTTGGTTTTCCATTTTGGGGGAGAATGAATCCGAACACCCCTCTTTTAGCCATGAGTCCCGAACCCTGATGGAATCCCCATATAAGTCTATAGCATCCTTTATCGCGCAACCCTAAACCCTAAACGCTAAACCCTAAACCCTAGGAGCCTTCGGGATGAATTTCCTGAATGCTTTTGACTTGGACCTTCTCGGTGCTCACGACGCTTTGTCCGACTGAGGGACTCTGGCCTGGGTCTGAAATCGGTAATGGGTTTCGGCTTTAGGGGCTTTTAAAACCAGAGGACTTTTACGTTTTAGGGTTTAGAGTTGAGGGCTTAGGGTTTAGGGGCTACTAGAGGCGCCATAAAGAATAATGTCACGGTTTAGGGTCTAGAGCAACGGAACAGAAAAACGGAACATGAAATGGAGCCTGGAAGTATGTGGGAGGCTGTAGTGTTTGCTATCTTATCAACCACAGAAACCTAAACCCTGAGCCCTAAAACCTAAACCATCAACCCTAATAGCATCCTTTCGCGTATGCTGTTTTACTAGTCCTGACGGCTTGCGATATGGGAGTTTCTCAAACATTGCGGCACCAATTTGGCTATAGTATTCTGATGTCCATGCTGGGGTCCCTGTCTTTTTGGAAACTACCATATCTGAACCAATGTTTTTTCACTGTTGGAGTCTTTGGGGCCTTATATGACTTCTTCCATCCAGTAACGCAAGGAATCAGGGTGTTGAGCCTTGAAACAAGATCAGAAGGTTTAGGGTTTAGGGGCTTAAGGTGGAGGGTGTCCCATGGGGCTTGGGACCGTCAAAGGATTTTGAGAACAATGAGAACACCTCCTAGTCAGCAATCCAGGCTCCCTTTAACCAAAGACCTTGCACCTTAAACACTAAACCTGAAACCCCAAAACCTTCACAATAACCCTAAGCCCTAAACCCTAAACCCTACCATTGATCGAGTGGCTGCTTGTAGATCCAGGCCCACTTTCTGGCTTCTCCTGCAACAAGTTGACTTGCTGAAGTTCAAAGCCAAGCGCGTCCAGATTTGGTGCCTATGTTTTCGGGTTCAGGGTTAGAGTTTACGTAAGGCTTAGGGTTTATGATTTAGGGCTTGGGGTTTAGGGTTTAGGGGCAAAGGGTTTAGGGGATTATGGGTTTAGGGTTTATGGCCTGGATCTTCCTGGAGCAGAGCCCGTTGCTGATCCATACACATGGCCCACAGATACAACTGAACCCTGAACCCTATACCCTACTGCTTTGACTTCCCATAACATAAGCAGTGTTGAGGAAAGCTTGCAGCGAAGCTTGCTAATGAACGTCATATAAATCATCCTGATGTTGCACGTGACCCTAAACTGTAAACTCTAAACCCCATTGTTTACTTATCTACTATACTTCCCAAGTTTGGGTATCCGGGCCATTCAGAATTTGCCCATACACCCGAGCTGAAGTTGTGACAGTTCATGGCTAGCTAGACTCTTTGCGGGGGGGGTTCATGCATAATTAAAGGTAGGGTGAGCGGGCTGTAAGAGTAGGATACCAAGCGTCGTAGCCAAAATTACGCTACTTCTCGCCCTTCTTCGAACCTTTGAACAGCTCTGGAAACCCCAGCAATCCAAGCATGACAGTTACTTGAAGCTTGATTTTGCTGCAAAATCCGGGAAGGTTCTATGAACACTCTGCGAAATCTGCTGTGCCACAAATTGAGCCATGAGAAACCGAAAGAAACACAAGGCCTTAAACCATCAAAAGTCAAAACCATACTGTCAGAAGCGCTTAAGCCATGAGACCTGAAGCCTCAAGCCCAGACTGAGTAGAAGCTGTAGAGGGCCAAAAAACACAACAACAAAACTGCATGCCTCACACAAAATTGGCCCCAAAACCCACACACAAAACTCAGGACATGAGCACTATACAGTTGATGCAATACAATATCTGTAAAGCGTGTGGATCTACACCCTGCGCTTGTTGGCTTACGTGTTGCCTCCGTGAGCTCTTTACCTTCCTTGCCATCATGCTGCTCGCCTGGGACAAGAACGCTACCCCTTGCCACAGGGGATTGGGTTTAGGGTTTAGGGATATAGGTGTGGGGTTATATGATATGTGGGAGCTTTATAGGCTTTGTTATAGACGGATATCATGCAGGGGGATAGATTTTTCTGCCACGCCCCCTCTCTCCTTGGTGCAGGTAAAATAGAGTTTAGGTGGGTCAGGAGGACTTAACAAGTGTAATTAAAACCTCTACAAAGCCACATAATAACTCCAGTTGTCCCTTATTCACCCATCTGCTAAGTCCCCCTGACCCTCCAAGCACCCTCCCCCCAAACAATGCTTGGGGAGTGAAAATCACATGGAAGCGGAGTTTAGGGTTAGGGCTTGATGGAAAATAGCGCATTTGGGGGTATATCGGGGTGCAATGGAAAAACAAATGGGAAAGCTAATTGAAGCCTGGGGGGGTGTATAGGGATATAGAGAGATAGAGGGGGGGTCTAGGGTTCAAGTTTCACTTGTTGGCTGGTACGTAGTAGGCAATGGAGGAACCGGAAACAAACTGGAAACTACCATATAGCTTACTGTTCCCCTAGATCGTAAACCCCAAGCCCTAAACCGCGTGGGCTAAAAAAGTTCCATAGGGGCTAAAGAAAAAAGGATGGATTCAGAACCGACTGATCAACAAGTTCGGATCTTATGGGCTTTCAGGCTTTTGGGGTTTAGGGCTTGCAGGTTCTTGATGCTTGTTTTTGGCCGCAGGTTTTCAGATTGTGGGTCTCCGAGTTTTTGGACTCGATGCACACTCTTTCCCTGAAATCTGTGGAACAAGAAAGGGTAGACCGATTTCCTTCCAAAAATGGATGTATGGGTTGCATGTTAGCGTAAGGAGTGCTCATATTGACAACCTAGGGTTTAGGCAGCTGCAACACTGACTCGTAATGACCTACTGTTCCTGGACAAAAAGTGCATGATCTACAGTATCCTACGGCTCCACAATGTACAGTTTGAAGGGTATGGGTGGAAAATGCCAGGCAAGGCATTGTCCGTCAACCATGCTGAGGGTTCAAGAAATCTTGCACCGCCTAGGATCCCAACGTACCTTCATTCCTGGGTTAAATATGGTAGGGGATGTTCTAAAGGTCCGTTTAAGGAGGGACCATTGGGAATACACTTCCGAAGAGGGAAATCCCAAGCAAAATCGTGAGCTGATTTATGGCCCTGATGGGGAAAGGTATTCAGAACAACTACCACATAACAGATCAGGTGGTGCAGGATTTCCTCCATCCACTGGTAGCACAAACTGAGAGCCACATGTCATAACCATGCAACCCTAAGCCCTAAACCCTAATGCACAAAGGGCATCCCTGAGCCAATGGCATTCTGTGCTAAGGTTTCAGGGTTTGGGGGTTGAGTGCTGGAATAAATGGAACCTATCATAGGGTTCAGGGTTTCAGGGTTGAGGAATGGAGGAATGTAAGAGAAAATCGAAACAATTGTTGGGCTTAGGGCTTGAGGGTTTGACTGGTGGAAAAGAGATGACAACCATTATAGGGTCTAGAGTTTGGGGTTTGGGTTGAGTCAAAAATTGAACCATGGGCCCCTAGTATGGGCTCTTCATCCAGGGGTCCCTCTCTAGAAGGCCGAGAAGGCAGCTGAAAGGCTGGGCCCATATTAAAGGCCGTACTTCCAGAGGATTTCGGGCTTACGAACTCAAACATCAGGAGTAATGGTGAGGAAATCCGACTCATCAGGTTACATCCCATTACCCGGATTTACAGTCTCCTTGTCTAATCTCCATGTGTGTGCAACCCTTGGTAGCCCTTAAGTGGGCGGCTGCATCTTAAGCGAAACAAAGGCTTTGCTAAGCCCAGGACGAGTCTGTAATGTGCGCATGATACGTCGATTCTTCTTGTTGTTCTTCCTTCCACAAAGCAGGCTGCTTTCCAGGCTTTAAGTCAGGGTGTAGGGCTTCGGGTTGAGAGGCTTGGAGCTTAGGGTGTAGGACCCCACTGAATCCTAAGCCCGAACTGCACTGGTGCAGCTACTGGTACTTGGTGCAGTGAAGAGGGAGAGATGATACAGATCCTGTTCTAGAGATGGCGATTACCAGAACTCCTATGTTGCAAGGATTACGCAGGAGATTCTGTGGAAGCAAAATACTTCGATTATAAGTTGGTTGTACTGAACTACTGAAGGTCTAGCAAGACCACTGCTGATTGCAGTAGGTGAGGAGAACACAAACTTCTTAAACTCTGACAACACCACCTGCAAGGGTGGGGAAGGACTCCAAAAGGAGCTCATGGTTGTGATAAGATCTACACCCTGAACTCTGAGCCCTAAATCCTCAGACCTAGACCTTCAACTCTCACCGCCGAACATTAATCTAAAACTCAACATGCTTCTGTTGATACAAAAAAGCCTTGCATGAGCTTAGACCCCAGTATGCTGTAACACCCCGATCTCCATGCTATGAGGTTCTCAGGGCCATGTAGGATTTTGGACACCAGTATCCCAAGTGTCTTAAACCCTCATCCCTAAACTCTAATCCTTAGCCCTAATCCCTGAACCCTGAACCCTAATCCCAACACTCGATACATCCCCAGGATGTGGAATAACAACACCCTGTCCTTGGATGGAACTCATGGCAGAAGCTGCAGTCGGCTCCGTTGCGACAACCCGCGGTGCTGAAGAAATAGAAGGTACACTCCTGTCGTTTGGGATAGGGGTTTAGGGTTTAGGGTTTAGGCGCGGAGTTTAAGACAGTTTAGGGCTTAGAGTTTGCCAGCAGACGTGGCTTGAGGCCTTCCGCTGCAGAAGCAAATCTCGCGTCAGCTAGAGCCGGGGTTCAGAAACTATAGCTAAGAACTAGGATAAACCCTAAACACCTAAACCCTAAGAACCCTAAACCCTAAATCCTAAGCCTTAAGCCCGAACCCAACCCTAAACCTCCTGAACCCTGATAATTCTGCAGGATGTCTTCCATCAACAGCGCAAGAAGGAGTCTTCGGGGCTTTGAACAGCCGAGGCCTCAATTTTTCTACGCAACCCTAAATCCTAAAGCCTAGGGTTTAGGTGAATGGGAATTTGCCTGGGGCGGGTTAGGGTTAAGGGTTTAGGTTTTAGGGTTTAGGGGGTAAAGCCTAGTGAAAGCCTAAACCTTAACTTCGAAGGGCGTGGGTTTAGGGTTCAGACTGTAGGCTTTAGAGGGAAGGAGGTTTCCACCCTAGCTTTGGCTCTGAGATGTATACAAATTCTTCGCATGGGCTCAAACGTCACAGTGTACCAGTGCAAAAATACTTTTGGGGGCCTCCGCCCTCAACCCCAACACCTTAAACCCCCTAAACCCTGAAGCCTGAAACCCCCTAAACCCTTAAACCCCCTATCACAGGACATGGCAGCGCGTCCCCCGCTGCGACGCTTAGGCCTCTTCTACCTACTGCAAACGAGACTTGAAAACCTGGGGTATCGGGTGTAAGGGTTTGCATAGGGCTCTAAGCCCCAAACCGTCTCAAAATCCGGGTGGAGGGTTTTTTTTTTCAAAG